>JAVHLU010002152.1:0-20972 GCA_036785755.1 Colletotrichum ledebouriae
TCTAATAAGCCTAGTTTTATATTTTTAGGATACTTAGGTGATTTATAGTAGATTTTATAAACTTTATAATTTATATAATTAGCCTTTAATAAATATATTTACTCCTTCCTACTTAGTTATTAAAAATTATTAAATATAAAATATTACTTTCCCTTAATAATACTATCTTCCTCCTATATCCTATAACTATTACTACTATAAATAGGTAATTTATCCTTAATTATTATAGTAATTATTTTTACTAATCTCTACTTAAGTTATAGCTTCTACGCGCCTAAAAATATAGTATAAAGCTACTACTACTAGTAAGAAGATAAATACTTAAGCGAAGAAGACTAACCCTTCTTTAGTTAAGAAGACTAACCCTTCTTTAGCTAAGAAGACTAATACTACTAAGGTTACTAAGAAGTTAGCTAGAAAGTCTCTCCCTAGCTAGTCTCTTACTCCTAGCTAAGCTTAGAAGAAGAAGCGCTATTAGCGCCCTAGTAATAAGCTAAGATTACTATAAAAAATAGCTATAAACTAACTTACTTTAGCTAAGGCTTTTTATAAGATTAGGATATACTAGAAGTTAACTAACCTTATTTTTCTTAAGCTCCCCTTCTAGTAACTTTATAGGGAGATCTATTATAATATTAGCTCTAGTAATAATAACCTTTAATAAGAGAAAGTAGCTATTAGCGCTCTATAAGAGTCTATAGAGAGCCTTCTTTTTAGCGTTTTTAAGAGTAAGTATCCCCTTAATTTTAATTTATTAAACTAATTAGTCTAGTAATTAATCTTACTACTATTTATACTAAACGCGTTATTATTATACTAAAGGACCTTAAACTTATTAAGGCTATTCTTAAGATAAGCAAGCCTTATAGTAATAAGTAGTTTAAGGTATAAGGGCAAATAAAGGGCGTTAAGAAGCAAGTAGATAGTAATAGTTATTTTAGCTATATATAATATACCCGCTATTTAGGCTAATTACTATAAAAGATATCTATAAACTCTAATAAAAAACATAAATTACCTATAGGTATATACCTATAGGCTACCTAAACCTATAGGCATAGTATTCACACTATACCTATAGGCTTAATTACCCAAACCCACTTAACCTATAGGTACCCATGGGTAATGCCCGCTACCCATGGGTACTACCTATAACTACCTACCCATTTCGCGGGTACCCATGGGACCCGCGGGCCGGGTAATTGCCAACCCTAGACGCTTGTGTGTAGTAGGGTTAGTTTTTTGGTGTGCACCCGGATCATTAATCTACTAATATTAGCTAAATAGGCTGGCCAGCTTCACGGAATGGGCCTAGTTAATAACCTTATACGTGCGACTCTAAGAGATAAAACCCGCTGTTATTGGTTCCTAACTATACCTCTTCTGTAGCTACTATTGCGGCAGCGCAGCGGGTCAGAACATGGCCACTAAAGCCACAAAACATGCTTGCGACATGCTCTAGAGTGTTTGCAAGGCGGATTTCTCCATTTGGTTTTTCGTTATTAAAGTCTAGTTGGCGTCTAATAAGAAGCTTTCCTGGAGTAATATCAAAGCACCTAGGGGTGTGGAAGTTATGAATTGGGGCATAGTAACCCCCGAAGCTTGTTAATTAGTTCTGAGTGTTAGTACCGAGCGCCTGTACTACGCGCAGTAGACTCTTAAGAAGAGTGGCATTTGTAATGGCTACTTCGGATTAAAAATTAATATGACGAACGTTATCACTGCTATTTTTGTTGTAACCGGGTAAGATCCCGCTAACGTTGAGGAAGGATCCTGGAGCTACCGGACATTAAAGCTCGACCCTATTATAAAGAACTTGACAATGTCTCGGTACATTCCCTCCCTGTACATAAAAGCATTACGGTTAAGTGTTCTTCTATATGATAGCGGGGCGTATTGACGGGAGGCGTTTCAAAGTTGCGATTTTATTTCATAGTGGTCGCGTGTAATATTAACCTACAGCCAAATTGCTTTATAAATGTATTAAACACCCGGCTACTTAGTTTATTAAAATGCTTAGATTTGCATTTACTGAGCCTTTGTTCTCGTGACCAAACTTGCCCTGCCCTTATCGCGACCTCTGCTACGATTTCTACAACCTAATATACGCGTTTGAATCTACGTCAAGGATCTTTGAAACTGATGTTCCTAGTTTATAAAAGTGGACACGGAAAACAAATTGTTATAGAATTTTCATTATATTAGTGTTTAGAGCACTTTAGAGTCAAGAGCAGAAAGACGTGCTTATCTAAAGTCTCGCAGCGGACCAGCTTCGTGAAATTACCACAGTCCGCTGGATCTTAATACTTGCTATAGTTTTTGTGTTTGAGGACCTAACTTAGCTGAATGTGATATTGTCCCGAAGCCCCCGACCTCTCCGGAGCTCTCGGCGCCGCACCTACTTTGCTGGGCTCTATATACAGACCCCTGCCTGCCTGTAGCAACTCTCTTTCTATAGTAATAGACGACTTCCACTCTTTCGCCCTGCCCCCGTATGCGTGACACATATTCAAGTTATATACGGTCTGCGACTTAGAGTTAAAATCGTTATTAGTTTCGATGCACTTTGTTGACGATGCGATCGCGCAACACTGAGTTCTCCCCTTCCAATGACCTGGAACTCCCATTCTCGTCGACAAGGTCTAGTTCGGCAACATCCACAAACAGCTCAACTTGGTGTATTGTAACATCACGTCATTTGATTGTCTAAATATCGTTACTAAGGCGTCGATCTCAAGTCGTTGGCATTTTTTGCGTTAAAACGTCCACCCTAAGCATCACTCAAATTCACAGAACTGCTAGTGCCAGCAGGAGAATTTAAACACCGGTGCAAAAACATGACGAATATAGAATAAAAGTTCCCAGTCCTTTTTTTGAGAATAATTCCAGGCAGTTCTTGTCTGCTCTTGATGCCATAGAAGCTGTAATAGTTGTTTGTAGTTGCAGTCGTAGTTATCCTTCCTTCTCTAACGAGCATGCTTGCGTTAGACACCGAGCTCACCGCTGTGCCTACGTTTCGCCGAGAGCGATAAAGCAGTCCCGAGAACTAACATAACTAAGCAGACCACTACAAATTAAGACAGGGAGTTCACAGGAATATTAATTACTTATAGTCACGAGGCGCTATGTCACGTACTGCGGACTGCTCATACTTGATTAGCTTTTGGAGGCTGAAGACGTATTGTAGTGCTTCTAGATACTAGGAAATTCCCGGCTGAGGTTCCTTCTGCAGAAAAATGGAATTTGATTGAGTATCTTCGTGATGGCTGAACGTCTATAATTAGTACCATGGGATAGTCATGGCAGCAACCCTCAAAGTCTCTAGAATTGTGAGAATTCTGGAGTATGGAATAGGGCATGGTGGAACAGGATGGGATTGCTACGAAGCCCTTGCACATCATGATATGATGTGTTGCAAGAGACTCTATATCCTCCCCTTCCACCTGGCACAGGTCTCATCACGGTCCACGTGCGTTGCGGACTCGTATATCTAGCCTGTCCGTCCCGTGCCTTCGAAAAATCAACTCATTCAGCCTTCTTTGTGTTCACGCTTGAGAATAGTGTGTGCATCTTCAACTGATCTTCCGAACTCTTAGTCCAGGCGATCGACAAAATCCTAGCCAGCATCATAAAAGTGTCGTTCTTCGAGGCGCCCAGGCCGAAAGTACCCGTCTCCTCCAAGTGATAAGCGCACTGGGATAGAGGTGGCTAAATTGGCAGGCACTACTATTCCTCGTGCCGGCTGAAATCGATGAGCTTAGTAGCCAGGTCGCTAGTAGTTATAAACTATTTCGCTGGTATTGTGGATGATATTTGACGGTGGTTGGGTTTGAACCCTGACCCTGACCCTGCTCAACGAACCTCCCGGCTACCCATGCCCACCAGCCGGGTGATGTCAATAGCTGAAGAGGCTATAGCTTTCGCGCACCAGTTGATTTTGCGGCAAAAACAGAGATCGAAACAAGCTTTGCTTACAATCAATGTTCAGCTGGCAAAGACTTCGCATATTTGTGCACCACCACAGTATCTTACTTCGCTCCGAGATCAACGGACCTCGAACGCGAGGTAGATGTCGACCGTATACGTTGGATTGCTTCTTCTGACAGGGTGCGTGACCCATTAAGCTCTCTCATTATTGCTTCATGGCGGTCCTGGGCTCGGATTTTCGACATAGGCCATTTCCTCAGAGTCTTAAAGATCCGGTGTTCTGTCAAATAATCATTCAAGTCCTCTGGCGCGATCTGCTGGATCTTCAGCAATGGTTCCCAAGTCGTGTTCTCGTCATCGTCTGGATATCCAACCCATTGGATCTTGAGCATGCTCTGACTTTGCTTCCAGGTGCCTGTAACGCCTCTGTCCTTCCGCCGGCGGTGGCCGACTATCTTGAAGACATGGTATAGTTCACAGCCCAAGATCTCTTCCCTGCCCTGGCGAGTGTTTTGGTAGACTCTATGCCAGTAATCTAGAACCTTCTCCTCATCAATGAGTTGCGCGTACACTTCGTCAATCGTTTCCACACCGGGAATACCAATGCGCCTCCAGGTGAATTTGACTCGATGATCTTGCTCAGGAAGGAGGTGGTGTTCCCAGATCTCGCCGTCGATGAAGGCTAACAAGTCGTACTTGTCAGAGGCCAATAACCAGGAGTCAGGTTAGATAAGTAAAGGAGCGACGAACCATCTTCATACTCAGGGGTCGATAGTCGCGGTCGTGGTGGGGGAGGCATCAACTCTTGCTGCCTTGCGGGCGAGCTGCGCACGATTCGAGACTGCGATGACAATTTTGGGGGCTGCGACGACGGTTTTTGAGGCTGGGATAACGACTTTTGAGACTGCGATGACGCGTCTCGCGCAGCTTGCGAGTGCGATACCGCATGCGGCCCAACATGGAGCCCGCGTCCGGGCCGTATTCGGACCATGTCGACTCAGGTTCAGAGTGAGTGATGCGAGAGAATTACGAGATTGAGATGACGCAGAGCCAGATCGGAGTAGCTGTCTCGTAAAGGGATTGTTTCTGAACAGGCTAAGCTCTATAAAATCGCGATGCGGGCAGCGGTCCCGACCAGGACGGAGAGTGGGATGTGAGCTACCAAAAGTTGTCGCGACAAGGCAAATGCGCGAGGGTCAACTTGGCCCGCACCCGTTTCCCGTTGCTTACTTTCTATTGGCTAATTTCGCTGTACCCTGGTCGTCGTAGTAGCAACCCTTGGTTCACCGTTCAATACGGATTGGCGCGTTACGCCGCGTCGCGTCGGGCTTCTGTGGAGTTATACACTGCGAGGCTGAATCCGGCCTCCTGTGCAGCTCCGAAGGTCATGAGAGACAATTCTGTTGCTTTCAATTTTTCTTTCCTTGAACGTATGCTTGTGTCAAAGAAATGACAGATTTTTAGCGTTTCCTCCTGAGAGGGAGAGCAGCCAAGCCCCCACGGGTCCCGCAAGCGTCGGCCCGATGAGATCCGATCGTACACGGATAACAAATATAAATCAGCATGTTGCCATTCCCCTGATTGTGAACCGAAAGACCTCGGGGAATCTGCCTGTGGTGAGTCTGATAATGCGAGATCAAGACCACTCAGAGCCACTCGTGTCTCGAAAGGGGCAAAACTCGACCGGAATAGTTAGCGTGTGTCAACAGAATGGTAATCTCAAAGTCCTCATGGATGAGGCTCCCCAAAAATGCATCGCTAGGACCTATTAGGACAGCATTAGTTTGAAAACCTTCCAGATTGAAACCGGATCAGATTAATCATTTCGTCATTGAGAAGGAGGAGGCTTAAAAGACGAAAATGAAAGAAGCATACGTTACCTCTTTCCAGAAACTTGGGCAGCTGATAGTCGTTTGTAATAGGAGTCTTGATTCCTCGGGTTAAGGGTGCTAGCACTCAGTGGTTTCCCGTAGTCAAGTAGGAAATTTCTGTGTATCGGCGTTTCTGAAGGCTTCAAAAGGATTGCGTAATCTGAACTGGCTAGAAAGCCATCGAAGCCACGTAATTGGGTTGCTGAACTGCACAAATGTTTTTGGGGTCGTTAAAACCATTCGGCTCCTCTTCATGGAATTTTGGATAGCAATAAGAGGAAATTGATTTGTCGAGACTAGGAACAAGATGGAGTGGCTTGATTGGAAAGTTAAACACTAGAGCAACATTTCATTTTTCTTCGCTGAGCAAGACGATCTAGGCAACCACGCCGATTCTGTCAAAATCGGGCGCCCACGCCTTTCCAACCCCTGAAATGCTGATAGTATTAGGGCCGTTGACATTGAAGCCCGTCAACTCCACAGCATAACCTTTCAAGACATCGACATCCCAGTTGTAGCCGCTGAGAGGAAAGCTGACAGTATTGGCAGCGCCACCGTTGACAGCAATCGACGCGAGACGTTCGTTGTTGCTTCCACCGAGGTATCCTACGTCACCGTTGATAAAATCGAACAACACAGTCTGCGTCGCCTTGGAAGTTGACACATTTGACAAAACAACGCGGCCCCCAGAAGGCCCTCCCAGATTGCCGACTTTCTTAGAGGATGTGCAACCAGAACAAGGCTGAAGATTCGCCCCAGAAGATAAGGAACCGGATGCTGCTGATATGTAGTTGTACTTTGACCTTGAGCTTGTTGCGCGCCGGATATCGGAAAGACGCAATGCAAGAGAACCATGAGCGTTGACCTGCTTCGAGTAGCTCGCGGCATTTTGGACCGTTGTCGAGGTCCATAGATCCTTGATTGTCGCCGACGCAATGCCAAGTTGCGAAAGCTGCACAGTTAGAGTGCGTGCAGCATTGCTCAGATCTACAACAAGGACGGCGATATCCCCATTAGCGAGGTCTCCAGACCAGAGGTCCCGATCCCCGGTCCAGCGTTGAACAAGCTGGACGGGCTTGACCGCAGAGTCCTGGTTAATTTCAATGAGGTCCTTGTTTTGGAGAAGGGCAACGGTTTGGTCTGATAAACCGGCAATGTCAGTTGATATCATGAGTGCAGATTTCAACATTGCCCACGATGCGAAATGCGTGGCTTGTTCGTCAAAGGTCATGCCTTTGTTGCCAACCTCCAGAAGATCAGCATCTGCAATGTGTCCCGGTCCAATCAACCCGGACTTTGCAATGTGCACTGCTTGGTTGTAGATGCGGTAGACGTTAGCCCATCCGGAGGCAATGTCATCCGACAGCCGAAATGATGTAGAGATGCCCTTGGTCCATTGCGCAGGTCCTTGGAGACCAGAAGAGGTCGAGTACGGAGTCCCCCATTGGCAAATCAGCATGCCCGGAATACCAACCCGCTGGAGCTCTTTCCACATAGTTGTGAAGCGAGTTACGAAGTCGGTTCTTGGGTCCTTCGGGGCGTTCTCGGCGGCAGTGGGACCAGACGCATAACAGTTGTCGTCTGGGTCTGATGTCAGCGCAGAACTGCTACAAAGGCTTTAGCTGATACCCACACTTGACATACTCCGTGTTGAGACTTTTGAAGAAATCCGCATCGACGGCTTCGTGACCAAGCGAGCCGAGCACCGGACTCGGAACTTGAGTATCACACATGCGGACTCCCGCATCGGAGTACATTGTCCATTTCATCCCCTTTGACCTTGCAAGGTCGCTCAAGGGCCTCAAGCCCTGCGGAAATGCGGTCGAGTCGATTTTCAGCGCGCCAGATGTGGAGTTTCGTTGTCCGTCCCTAGAGGCCCAGCCGCAGTCGACCTGAAAATACTTATAGCCTGCGGCGACGAAACCTCGACTGCTCAAGGAGTTGATATTGGCCGTGATCTGGTCATGATTTGGGCTGCAAGAAACCTGGTTGTAGGAGTTCCATCCCATCACCGGTGTTGACTGGAACGATTGGCCTGCTACCAGCGAGGCGGCGGCACAGAGGCCAAGGAAGACGAATGACGATACTGAGATGCCCATGACAAGTGAGAGACAGGGCATGAACCAACCAAGGAAAATTGAAACTTCTGCAATTGCATGATTGAGAGCTTATAAAGGGTTTAGTTTCTTCAATATCGTGCCGTTCTTCCCGCAACCGCGAGCAACTACTTAAATGTGGATTGTAGCGCACCAATGAATTGGTTAGCGCAAGAGATCTGCAATGAAACGTCGTAATTGCGGGGGTGAGAAATGATCAGACCCCGAAATGAATCATGTGGAAAATTGGAGTTAAGTAACCATTCTTCTACACCTCTCCCGGGGTTTCAAATGTTAGCGTGTGAATTGCCCCACGATACTATACCCAAACGGCGCAAGATTAACATAGTACTAGTACTTTTAAATTAGTATTATTTATATAGCATATTTAGTAGCTAGTACTACTACCCGACTTATTAGCTAGTAGACCTAGCGAGGTTGCTATACGGGTAGGTAGGTATTAGGGTTAGTAGTAGTAGGAAAAAAATCCGCTCTCTCTTTCGGCGTTAGTAGGTGGGCTTTAGCTTTTATATTAGAAGTTACTTTCCTTAGAATCCCTTAGAAATCAGGCGAAAATAATAGAGTTATAACTTTAGTAAAAAAATCCGGTTATAAGATAGGGACTAGTGAGGCAATTCACTACGCTAACATTTAAAACCCCGGGAGAGGTGTAGTGCCCTTTTTGCTACCTTTATTTAGCTATATAGGGGTAATTATACTTTCTTAGATAAGTTTAACGCAGCTTTCTAGGTATCTAAAAAGTATATTATATATAGTAGAGTATATAATATAAGTTAAACTCATGTAAGAAAGTATAATTACCCCTAAGTAGCTAAACATGGGTAGCAAAAAAGGCACTAGAAAAGTATCGTCAACCTTAATAGCCTCACAGCAGACGTTCTGAGAACCTTAGCAGTCGACATAAGAGGTATATGACGGCCAAGTTAATCCAGCATTCCGCTGTAGATATGGTGACCGCCGTTCATTAGATCCTCCCCCGCTATTCCCCGGCCACTTCCCAGCAAATCAGAGCAATTATCACAGGCTAATCTGAAATGAAATCACTGCGGAAATCATCAGACATCGGTTAATACTCTCCCGGCGCAGGGATAGGCTTAGCCCAAGTAGCTACATGACACTCTACTCCCCGGAAGTCCGGCACAAGTCTCCCAGGGGACTTGTTCCTTCTTGGTGTTGGCGAGAGCCTTTTTTGAAGAATGCTGCGAAGAATAACTAACTGTACGCGAATTGGCAGCGGTTGAAGAGAAGAAATTAATAATATGCTGTTGCGAGCAAAGCAACTTTCATCAACTTCCTTTCGGGTATATGATGCGACTCTTGGCTGGTGTAAGATTCGACCAGAGTCCAGAGAGACACGGACGCCCGGAGTCAGGGACCCCACCAATTTGACGGGAAGGTCAAATTGTTTCGTTATTGAAAGTCTCTCGGAATTTATCATGACGTCCTCAGTGGATATGATACCGGACACATTTCCATTATAACAGCCGTCGAAGGCTTGAGATCATCGAGTAGCATGGCCCATGATGGACAAAGAAAGTAATGGCTTAGTAGCAAATTTAGCGACTGGCAACAGGGATTGCAGTTACTCCTCACTGTCAACTTGTACAAGCAGCCCACTAGGAAGGCCGGGTTGCGAACTGCCGTTCAGCATAGTATTTATAAACCTTTGCTGTGCGCGCTCGCAGCTTCTTGCCTCGAAATATGCTGGCGAAAATTAGCAAGGCTGTCCGAATAGTTTGGGATGCTTTCGCAATCAATTTTGTTGGTACTAACAAGAAAACGGAGAAGGAAAGAATGAATATTCCAATGGCACCCATGGTATTGAAAACGTTCGGAATCTGTCTTCCCGGTTAGATCAGCTTGCTCGAGTGTGTTGGCAGAGTACTTACCCCGACTGCTGCAGCCCAAGCTGGCAGAGCAAAAACCTTCACCAGTGCATATGTGTCAACGCGGAATTGGCATTTGGAAAGACCTCGGAGCATCTTACAAAAATAGTGCTCAAAAGGTTGCGAGTGAACGTCAACGCTGTGAGTGCGTCTCCAATACTTTCTGCGGCGTAACTTAGTATATCACTCTTTTGCCATTGCGATGCAGCTCACCGTGATACGCATCGAGCATGTACGTCAGAGCAATGCTCAGCATCGGCGCTGAGCCAAAATTGCAGACGCCAAATGCCACCGCTACTTGAGCCCATGATTTGCCCTCTGCGAGCGAGTATCCAAACCACCACGCCCCTGCTAGCTGAAACGGAATGAAAGGAACGAAGACGTAGAATCTCATCTCAGGCTCATAGATCCCGCGGTTTCCCTTTGTGAGGTACAGCACCACGAGGTCACTGAGCGGACCGACCACGAGTGTACCTAGCGTTTGACCGATGAACTGTGGAAAGGTCAGTTGGGCCCGAAGAAAAGACGTGGCGTAGCTCACGGGGGCCAGATTCATAAGGCCAATTTGTTTGGCCGTGAAGTTGTATGGTGGGTTGATCATGTAGGTTGATAGTGCAGTTGTCATGACATTCGCCCAAGCGAGCAGGATTGCATAGACGAGTGAGCAAAAAAGTATGCCGGGAATCGAGGCGAGTATGAAGAACGGTTGCCACGAGTGTCGTAAGAACTGCGACCACGGTCCTGGTGATTTTCTGAACAGAGATAGTCGTTGCCAATAGGTGTACCGTTTCGGTTTCGCGTTGAGGAACTTGAGGTGAGTCGAAGTGGGATCACTCTGATCGCTGCCTGGTTGAGTACTCTCTGAGTTATCGATCGGTGGACCTATGGAACCCTTCATCGGGACCTCCTGATTGGTTTCGGCATGGTCTTTCTCCTCCACGTTTTCGTCCTTATTGTTGGTTCCATTATTGTCGGTCTTTATGCTACCCCCCTGAGACACACCGCTCTCCTTTTGCTCGGTTGTGACCGGGCTCTGGCTGGTAAACTTGGTCTCCTCAAAGCTGAAGGGGAACATTAGAATCTGTACGCCGAAGAAAATAGCACACCACCACCAGACCCAGCGCCAACCTTGGTTGGAAGTGATGAATCCGGCTGCGACGACTGCTAGGTTTGAACCAACGTTTGCAGCCCATACATAGATAGAATTCATCAACCCACGTTGATGGACGAAGAACATATCGGCGATGGTAATTTGAATAAGAACCTCTGCAAGTGCGCCGAACCAGCATTGCAACGCATTCACAGCCCACCAATCGCCGGCCGTCTGCGTTTTCCCCGCCCATATCGAAATGGCAAGTTGAAAGATACTGCTGAACACGTATCCTGGTCGGGAGCCATACTTGAGCGCGAATGGGATCAACATCGGTGCCCCCATAGCCAAGGTCGCGGACCCCATAGCATAAGTATTGGTCAACGTTTAGGTGCTAAATTTCAGCTCGTCCGCCAATGGACCCCACGTGGGCGAGGTGGCGCTAATGAAAGCGAATACCATCATGGCGTAAAAGGATGCCAAGAAGAAGTTAATGAATTTTTGGTGTTTCTGCCAGTTCAACGGATCATTCGGATCGTCTGTTGGACGAGGCTGGAGAATGATCTCCAAGCTATTGCCTTTTGCTTTATGTCGCGACAGCTGTTGGAGCTTGACTGTTCCCGGAGGCCAGTCCGAGTCCAGATAATCGTGAGTTGTCATATCGTCAAGTCTGAAGATGGATGATGAAGATGAAATCTATGAGGTTGAGGAGCGAACTGGAACCTTGAAGCATTTCTAAGAGAAACAACAGTCCATGCAGCGGATGTTTGAGATTCTCATCGGATCTTAAGCCTTGCTATAACAACAAGGATCCTATGCGCAGTTAGGGGTCAGAAACCGGGGTCAAACGAGCGTATCGATTACAGTCATACGAGCGAAGCTATCCTTATACCTAATTATAGTGCGACCCGCGCTCCTATTATATGCTTCTATGTATTAATAAGCCCTTATATTATATATAACGCCTCTAACCTATATATAGCCTAATATTATACTACGTATAGCCTGCTTATTATAATATTGCAGTATTTATAGTTATAATACTCCTCCTCGCTAAGAGCCCGGTTCTATAAATCTTAAACCGCCTTAGTATACTCCTCTATAGTAGCGCTAGCCCTAAATAGCTTTATACTACTCTTCTTATAGAGTTATTTAAAAGTTATCCTCCTAAGCGGTTTTATAAGTAGGTTAGCTATATTATTTACTAATAATATATACTTAAAGTCGACCTCGCCTTGCTTAGTAGACTCTTGCGCGAAGTAGTTATAAACCTATATATACTTCGCATAGTTATTTATAGACTCCCCCTTTATAAGTATAATTACTCCTATATTATTAACCTATATATAAAGAGGCCTTCTAAGTTCTATACTAAGTTTACTTAGGAAATTATATATCTAAAGCGCTTCTAAAGTAGGAGATAATACCGCGTAGTACTTAGCCTCTATAGACGACTTAGAGATTATTACCTATCGTTAGGATCTCTATAATATTAGTCTATTAGCTATAAAGAACACCTAACCTGTTATTAAACGCGCTATATCTTTATAGCTAGCGTAGTTACTATTAATATAGCTATAGAAACCCTATTCGTTTAGGTCTCTATCCCTATATTCGTTATTATAACTTATTGCTAAAAAGGGGTTTATATTAATATATTATATTAAGCGCTCTACGCCCTTCTTATACGATTTATTTAAATAATAGGAAAAACGCGCTTATAGTCCTATACTAAAAGAGAGATCTAGCTACGTTATAAGCGCTCTAAAGCTAACTTTGTTAAGTACTCTCTAGAACTACGCTTAGAGTTCTAGGTCTAGCGTAGTATCCGCACTAGGGACTACGAAGTTAAGCGCCCCCGTATTAATAGGTATATTTATAGACCTAACGTTCGCTCTAAACTCCCTTACTATATTAATTAAATATATCTCTTAACTAATAATAGTCTTCTAATACTTCTTATTAAAAGTAAGCTATATACTAAGGAAGTTATTAGGCACCCTGAGGTCGGTAACCTCGATCTTATTACTTACGCGCTTGTAAATAGCGCTAAGAGCTACTTCTAGTCTATATACTAGAATATTATTAATATATATAGCTATTATAACGTTAAGAGTCTTATTATAATAAGTCGCGTCGTCTGAGCATAGTAGTAGGAACCCCGCTTACTAGAGGATCTCTTATAACTTCTTTTACTACCACCTCCCGCCCTGCTATAACCTATATAGAGCCCTGCGAAGTCTAATAACCTATTTATAATCTACTTTATACTTATACGAAGTCGCTAGCTAAGTATATTATAAGTCTACGAAGAACTCCTTAATTAGTAGGAAAGGTATTATATATACCGCTTCCTCTAGCTCTCTATTTAAGTATATACTAACGAAGTCCTATTACTATATAGGATATTGCTTCTATTATATATATACTAGTAGGATTCGCTATAATACTATGTAAGATATTAAGGCGTATATCTAAGTAAAGTCGCGCCTAGAGACTTATAAGAAGCCTCTTACTACGATCTACGCCTTATGCTTCACGAGCGTACTATAGGCCTTCTTATACTTCTATACCTACTTAGCTAATAAGTAGAGGCCTTTTAGAGCCTCCTCCTTATTAATAAACTATAAAACTCCTTTCTTAACTAAAGTATATATCTTATTAAACGCTACCTCTACTTATAACTTCTAGTTATTCGCAGGTCTATTCTACGCTTCTATAATAGTTATTAGGTCTAGGTAAGGCTATAGAGATACTTTAGGTTTACCTCTAAGGTAGTTTTATATAAAAGCCGCAGTATAAGTATATATTACGCGGTTTTCCTCTAGAGAGTCGGTCTCTCTAATTTATAAATATACTTACTATATCTACTCTATAATACTATATACGTAGCGCTATAACTATAAGCCCTAACCTAGTAGTAATATCCGCTAGCGCTCCGCTAGCCCTATTATAAGTTTGTAAAAAACGATATTAGAGTAAATAATTATCTTATCCCGCTCTAGTACTTATATCCTATACGCTTAGTCTCTATAATAACTAATAAGGATACCCTTCTTAGCTTATATAGCGATCTTCTTACTCTTTACTTATACCTCTAGATTAATATAAGTAAAATATATACTTCTAATAACCCTTAGTTAGCTTATATTAAGTACGTAGTCTCCTCCTAGGGTTAATAGCTCGTTATAGAGCGCCTAAATAGGTATCTTACTAAGTACTATTATAATAAAGGAGTAGTTAATAATATATACTACTACTATAAGTAGAAATAGCTATAGTTCTACTAGGACCTTGAGATTAATACTTAAAGCGCGCGCCTTATTTATTATAATCCGGATCGCACGCTCTATAATACTATTCTATTTATATATATATATAGTAATAAAGACTTTACCCTTATCCCGTTATCCTATACAATAGCTTTAAAGTAAGTTACTATAAACTCCCCTGCATTATCTATATAGATAACCTTTACTATTATACTAAAAACGTTCTTCCATCTTTAGAGATATATTCGTAATTAGCACGCTAGCTTATCCTTTATATCTATAAAGATAATCGCTTAGAAGCGTATCTTATTATCTATAATTAGTAGAAAGTATTTAAAGTACTTTACTAGCTTTACCTCTCTAATATCTATATAAAGAATACCCCTTACCCTCTCTATATAACGCCTAGGCGTATATAGAGAGTATTATAAACTCTTTAAGAGATTGCACGTTTTATATAGCTATAGGACTACTAACTCTAGGGTTATTATATATCCCTTTATTATCTTAATAGTCTTCTTTATCTCTCTAAAGCCTAGGTACCCTAGCTTATAATACTAGAGCTTAGATTTAGTCCTCTGCCTCGCGGTATATATAACCCGCGCGCTCGAATCTCGCTTATAAGTAATATTAAAGTTAAAACCTCGTTACTAAATATTAAGCGTTATAAATACCTACTTATTAGTATTTACTAGTTAGTTCTTATTAAAGTAACCTCTACTAAGGTATAGTCTTTTATTACTAAATATATTAACTAGAAAGATTAGCGCGTATAAGATGTCTTATAGCTATATTAATTCTCTATTATTAAAGCGTAGGGTAACTATACCTATATACTTAGGACAGATATTACCTCCTCCTATATAAATCGCACGCGGAGTTATTAATAGCGCGTACTCGTTATTATTATACTACGATATATTATTAATTATATATATATTCGCGCCCGTATCCTATAGCTAAGTGCTATTATTATACTTAACTATCCTTAGAATAGTCTCCTTATATCTAGTCTCTATAGACTCCTCTACTCGCGCTAAGTATACTAGAAGGTTATTCTAAGCTACCTAAAAGTTATTAGAGTTTATAAAAGCGTAGTAAACTTACTCTAATACCTTCTAGCCCTCTTTTATAAACTCCTTCTTAGGCGTATTTATCTTATTCTCACTATTTAGTAATATTAATAATTCCTTATCCTTAGGATTATAGTTAGAATATTCAATCTATATAGTATTAGCGTGCTTATAACTATAATAGCTATAGCCTCGTTAGTCCTTCTTAGGCTCTATCTTCTTATTCCCCTTAGATGTCTTATCTACTGCTTAAATTATAAGTATAGCCTTCGTTTTACTAGTTATACAAGCTTCGTCCTATAGATTTATTCTAAGCGCCTTAACCGACTTAATAGTACCTTCGTAGTATTTTAATTATTAGTATATAGCCTAGTTATAGTACTAATCCTCTACTCCTTAAATAAACGCTCAAATAGCGTCTTTAGTAGGGATAGCACTACCCGCTAATTAATATCTATACTATAATTTATTAAACTTTCACATATATACTATTAGATCGCTCTTTATAAGCTTTAGCGTATATATCTAGTCTTATAATTAGCCTCGTAGTATAATACTAGCGCTAGTATATATTTATAAAAGAGTCTCCTATATCTTAGAGCTACCTTAAATATACGCTTTAAGTAATAGTGGAAAAGGGCTAGAACTAATAGGAACTAGGAAGATAACAAACAATATAGCTTTACCTATAAATAGGTAAGAATATTAAGAGTAGGCTTAAAAGATATATAGAATAATTCGTAGATCTAATTAAAAGAGATTGTCTAAATTAGGCGCGGATATACTAATAAAATACCAAAAAACGAGGTATAGGATTATTAAGGTACTAATTATAATAATATATATATTATACTAAAGTCCGCTATACTCCTCCCCTCCACGCTCTACTCTATAGTCTTCTTATAATAGGTCTATATACTAAAGGAGTTTTCTAAAAGTTATATAGCTAAGTCTATCTTATTTTATTCTAATTATCCCCTCGAGACTCTTTATAATATTATAAAAGAGAGTCTTAAAAAATAAATAAAACTACTTTATAAATATAGTAAATATACTCTACTTATATATCTAATCCCTTAATAATATCTTCTAAGTAGGCGATCTTATTATTAAAAAGGTCCCTTAGGTTTAATTATCTTCTACTATAGGTTATATCTTAATAATAGCCTTATTACCTCTTCCTCTTTATTATACTTCTTATCCTATTTTAATTCTTAATATAGCTAAAACTACTTACTCTATTATACTAGGCGCGAGAAGTTATAATAATATACTCCTTTACGCGTATTTAACTCGATCTAATCCTAGTAGTTAACTCTCTACTAGATATAGTCTATATAGCTATAGTTATACTTATTTAAAGGACTAGGCCTCTTAGGATATAATAGTATATCTATAAGTATAGTTCTTAGGTATAGCTTAATAGTTATACTATAACTTAGTATCTATAAGACTTATAACTAAAGCTAATATCTAAGGTATTTAAGCTTATTATTTAGTATCTTAGATAAAGCGGACCTAGATAATACTAATAATTTAGAAATAGGTTAAGAAATATCTACTATAGGAGATAGCGTAATATTATTATTATTTCTAAAGTCTACTACGTTACTATCTATAGGTAAAGGAGTAGGAGGGTATAAAAGGTAGAAAGGTACTTTCTTAAAGTCTTCTTAGCTTAATAGGGTATCTTATAGAGCTAAGCTACTATTAATAGGTAAGTTATAGAACTCTATAGTAATTATAAATATATATTAAGTAACTAAGGGGATTTTAAAGTTAGAGAATAATACGCTATCGCTTAAGGTTATACTACTAAAATATAGAGATAGTAATCTTTTTTAAATTAGAGCTCTAGCCTATTTAATATACTAGAGGCTATATATAAATCTATCCCTCTGCTAAACTAAATTTTAACTATATAGGTATTAATTAATAGGAGCTTTTAGACTTATAAAGGGGCTCCTATCTTATAATACTACGTCTTAAGGTCCTATATAGCCTTAATAAGCCGCTAATTACTATTCCAGTCCTACTATTCCAGTCCTATATAGAGTTATAATAGAAGTAGTAGCTAGTTAACTAGTTTATAAAGATCGTAGCCTAGTAATAATTACTATAGTTTAGTAGAAAGAAGACCCTAGTAATATCCTAAAGATTCTTTACCTCTACTTATTTAGGCTCTATAAAAGCCTTATTAATTTCTTTCCTAGGTTATTAGGCTAGTTTATAGATTAGAGTATAGATATTATAAGAGTAGCTCTTAATTATAAATATAAAAAGGGCTATAACCTCTAAATTATCTAACTCCTCTTATCTTATTAGCTTCCCTTATATATTATAAAGGTCTAATAAATATTTTACCTAAGCTAAAGTTATAATAAATAACCCTCTTCTATACTAGGTTATTAAGTAATTTATAGATTCTTAGTTCTATCATATATACTATAGGACTATTAGTATAAGCTTATCTTTATTTAGTATAGGGTTCCCTTTAGGTCTTATAATATTAAATCCTACTAAGGTATTAGTAGGGTTAAATATAATATCTCTCGGGGTAATAGGGGTTAAGTAGGGTAATATAGATAGTTTTATAGACCTAGGGTAGTTAAGATACTTTATAAAGTTAGCTAGTTATTATAAGTTATAATTACTCTTTTACTTCTTATAGTTATTCCTTTTTTTTATATTCTAGATATTTAGTTTTTTTAATAATCCTTCCTCTCTATTTAACTCTTCTAGATTAATAAGAACTATTAGATTAGTTTATAAATTAGTATTTTTTAGTATTAGTAAGTTAATATCTATCCTATCTAGAGAGGAAACCTCTAGGTCTATAAATTAAGAGGTATACTTAGCTATCTAATATTTAATATCTTCTTAAGCTATCCTTTTCCTAATATCTTTATTTCTTAATTTGAAATATTAATCGCGCGGAATTCTATTTACTCTTAGTTAGGTCTAGTACCCTTTAGGAGGTATTTTATTAGTAAAAGCCTTTAATAAATAATTAATTTAAGCTTAATACCTTATCTAAATAAGCTATTCTAGAGGTATTAGGCTTCTAATTTATATAAAAAACCTAAGCTAATTAATAAAATAGAGACTAGAGGCTTATAATAGAAGGTTTATATATTAAAGTTCTACTAGGTATAGTTATCTTATTAAACCTTCCTTAGCTTTATATCTTAGTAAAAATCTCTTAGTAATAAATATTAGAGTTTATAGTTATCCTTTAGCTCCTCTTCTTAACTACTAATTATTATAAAACTAGCTTCTCCTATCTTATAAGTTAATTAGTAAACCTATAATAACTACCTTAATAGACTTAGGCGCTTATAAATAAATAAGGAGTATATTAGGGGATTTAGCTTTAATTTAAGTAACTATAATATCCCTTATATCTCTATCTTTAAAATCGTCTGCTATACCTCTAACTATCCCATAGTAGAGTAGTTAGCTAGGCTTAGTAGGCCTTATAATATAGCGAGTAACTACTAAGATATCCTTAGTATATATTAGAGTTACTATTTTAAGTATATAAATAGTATTAAATATACTAACTATAACTTATTATAAGTATAAAGGGTAAATTATCTCCTCTACTACTTCTAAGGTCTTATTCTAATACTTAACGAGGATATATTTTAATACTATATTAAAAGGGTCTATCTAACTAGGGATATTATCTATCCTAGGCAGAGGGTACGTACTATATTTAATTAGCTAAGGCTAATAACTAAGTTTATTAGGAGGTCTAAAGCCTAGGATATCTCTATTATCTTATCCCTATACTTAAAACCTATTTATACTTAGTTTATTAGGTATAGGCTCTATTAAAAGTCCTATTTTAAGGATAAGAAGGTTTAAGGATCTTAACTCCTAGATCTATATATCTAATACTTTATTATTCTAAAAAGTAACTTTCCCTATTATAATATATTAGGAGAAAGGGTTAATAAGGGGAAAGTATAAGTAATTTATAAACTAAAGAGCTAAACTAAAGTAATATTTAAAGAAAAGGAGGAGCTATAGCATAATAGTTAATATTATATAGTTAGTAGATAAGTTAAGTTTAAAAGTAAATAATATATATATATAAGGGAGAGAGAAACTAGAGGGTTTAAGAGGTAAGGAGTGCGTTTTTATATCTACTAATTACTTTAATAATATAATAATTTATTAGTAGCTTATAAAAGGAATAATTAACTCTCCTCCCTTACCCTCCTTAGCTTTAATAAAGTAAAACGAACTTAGGATAAAAAACCTATAATAAATAGAATAATAAATTAGAGTAGTTATATATAAGGAAAGAATAAAGGAAATAATAGTTAGTAATAACTATTAAAATGAGTAGCCTAGTTATAAATTAAATAAATATCCTCCTCTATCCTCTATTATTAACTTCTCCTCTTATAATAACTACTTTTAGCTAGCTACTTTAATCTTTATTTAACCCCTTTATACTTTCTTTCTTATATTTATAAATTATATCTTCTTATTATAGCTAACTATAACTTCCTTATCTTAGGTATTAAAAATACTAATTAACCTCGCCCTCGTTATCTCTTATTAGTAGTAACCCTTTAGGTCCTTAGTCTTAATATCCCTATACCTAAAATAAAGAAAAATAATATACCTCTTTTTATTTAATACTCTAATAACTAACCTTAGATATTCCTTCCCTTCTTTTTAATATCCCTATACCCTCTAGCTAATAACTATAATTCTTAAGTAGCTTTAAGCCTTATTTAGCTTTAACTTAATATCCCTAGTAATAAATACTTAGAGGTAGCCTTTATACTATAGATATTCTCTAATAAGACTACTAAGGTAATAAGGCTAGCTTTCTAGAAGGCTTATCTTAGTAAATAGGACTTTAAATAAATATTTAGGGTAACTAAGGGGTCTAGAGAATTCCGCTATTAAGCCTTTATTTATACCTCTATTACTTTCCTCGCTAGCTTATAGGAGATAAAGGTCTTTTAGGGCGTAGTAGCTATATATAGTTTATTTATTTAATCTTAAGGTGGTTATAATATAATACCCTATATTTATTATAAAGAGCAGGCTTATACTACTAGGAACCTTACGTCTAGCGTTTATATCTATAAACTATACTTTAAGTATATCTCTATACTAAGTACTCCTTATACTAACTACTTCTTCTATAAAACTTAAGAGAGTTACTTATATTATAATCTAAGTATCTATAAGTACTATAAGTATAGAATTAAGTATAATAATAAGGTAAAGAGGAGTAGAGAATTTAATAGTATTAAGGAGATCCTATAGTCCTAAATTCTAATAAACGCTATAGTTATAGCTATAGCTAGGTTTAACCTCTTGCTCCTTTATAATAAATACTATTAATAAGCCTAGGAGTATTACCCTAAAGCTAGGTTTATATACTCTTATTACCCTTTTATAATAGAGCTACCTCTAGAGTTTAACCTTATAAAAATTATAGACTACTTAGGGCTTTATATTATAAATTAAGGGAGGAAAATAGGGTTTCTAGATATATTTATATAGTATATAGAAGGGGGTAAAAAGAAAAAGAGAATAAGAAGCTAGTTAGGTTTTAATAAGAAATTGAGATAAATAATATATAAATAGGTTTATAAAGTTAATATTAAAGTATATCTAGGTATAAAAGTTAATATAATCCTTTTTATAAGTATCCTTCCCTTTCTCTTTAGTAGAAAGTAATTTAATATTAGTAATAATCTTTTC
>JAVHLU010002153.1:0-20969 GCA_036785755.1 Colletotrichum ledebouriae
AAATCGCAGCCTAGTAATAATTACTATAGTTTAGTAGAAAGAAAGCCTTAGTAATATCCTAGAGATTCTTCGCCTCTTCTCTTTTAAGCTCTATAGAAGCCTTATTAATTTCTTTCCTAGGTTACTAAGCTAGCTTATAGATTAGGGTATAGATACTATAAGGGTAGCCCTTAATTATAAATATAAAAAGGGCTATAACCTCTAAATTATCTAACTCCTCTTATTTTATTAGCTTCCCTTTTATATTATAAAGGTCTAATAAATATTCTACCTAAGCTAAAGTTATAATAGATAACCCTTTTCTATACTAGGTTATTAAGTAATTCATAGATTCTTAGTTCTATTATATATATTATAGAACTACTAGTATAAGCTCGTCTTTATTTAGTATAAGGTTCCCTTTAGGTCTTATAGTATTAAATCCTACTAAGGTATTAATAGGGTTAAATATAATATCTCTCGGGGTAGTAGGGGCTAAGTAGGGTAATATAAATAGTTTTATAGACCTAGGGTAGTTAAGATATTTTATAAAGTTAACTAGTTATTATAAGTTATAATCCCTCTTTTATTTCTTATAATTATTCCTTCTTTTTATATTCTAGATATTTAGTTCTTTTAATAATCCTTCCTCTCTATTTAACTCTTCTAGATTAGTAGGAATTATTAGACTAGTTTATAAATTAATATCTATAGGTACTAGCGGGTTAATATCTATTCTATCTAGAGATAAAACCTCTAGATTTATAAATTAAGGGGTATACTTAGCTATCTAATATTTAATATCTTCTTAAGCTATCCTTTTCCTAATATCTTTATCTCTTAATTTAAAGTATTAATTATATAAAATTCTATCTACTTTTAGCTAGGTCTAGTATTCTTTAGGAGGTATTTTATTAGTAAAAGCCTTTAATAAATAATTAATCTAAGCTTAATACCTTATTTTAATAAGCTACTTTAGAGGTACTAGGCTTCTAATTTATATAAAGGACCTAAGCTAATTAATAAAGTAGAGACTAAAGGCTTATAATAGAGGGTCTATATATTAAAGTTCTATTAGGTATAGTTATCTTATTAAAACTTCCTTAGCTTTATATCTTAGTAGAAAGCTCCTAGTAATAAATATTAAAGTCTATAATTATCTTTTAGCTCCTCTCCTTAACTACTAATTATTATAAAACTAGTTTCTCTTATCTTATAAGTTAATTAATAGACTTATAATAACTACCTTAGTAGACTTAGGTACTTATAGATAAATAAGGAGTATATTAGGGGACTTAGCTTTAATTTAAGTAACTATAATATCCTATATATCTCTATCTTTAAAATTATTTTCTATACCTCTAACTATCTTATAGTAGAGTAGTTAGCTAGGCTTAGTAAGCCTTATAATATAGCGAGTAATTACTAAGATATCCTTAGTATATATTAGAGTTATTATTTTAAGTATACTAATAGTATTAAATATACTAGCTATAACTTATTATAAGTATAAGGGGTAAATTATCTCCTCTATTATTTCTAAGGTCTTATTCTAATATTTAATAAGGATATATTTTAATACTATATTAAAAAGGTCTATTTAACTAGAGATATTATCTATCCTAAGTAGAGGGTATATATTATATTTAATTAGCTAAAGCTAGTAACTAAGCTTATTAGGAGGTCTAAAGCCTAGGATATCTCTATTATTTTATCCCTATACCTAAAACCTATTTATACTTAGTTTATTAGGTATAAGCTTTATTAAAAGTCTAATTTTAAGGATAGGAAGGTTTAAAGATCTTAACTCCTAGATCTATATATCTAACGCTTTATTATTATAAAAGATAACTTTCCCTATTATAATATATTAAGAGAAAAGTTAATAAGAGGAAAGTATAAGTAATTTATAAACTAAAGAGCTAAATAGAAGTAATATTTAAAGAAAAGGAGAAGCTATAGTATAGTAGTTAATATTATATAGTTAGTAGATAAATTAAGTTTAAAAGTAAATAATATATATAGGGGGGAGAGAGAAACTAGAGGGTTTAAAAGATAAGGAGTATATTCTTATATCTACTAATTACTTTAATAATATAGTAATTTATTAGTAGCCTATAGAAAGAATAATTAACTCTCCTCCCTTACCCTCCTTAGCTTTAATAAAGTAAAATAAACTTAGGATAAAAAACCTATAATAAATAGAATAGTAAATTAGGGTAGTTATATATAGGGAAAGAATAAAGGAAATAATAGTTAGTAGTAGCTATTAAAACGAGTAGCCTAGTTATAAATTAAATAAATATTCTCCTCTATCCTCTATTATTAACTTCTCCCCTTATAATAACTATTTTTAGCTAGCGACTTTAATCTTTATTTAACCCCTTTAGACTTTCTCTCTTATATTTATAAATTATATCTTCTTATTATAGCTAATTATAACTTCCTTATCTTAGGTATTATAAATACTAATTAACCTCGCTCTTATTATTTCTTATTAGTAGTAACTCTTTAGATCCTTAGTCCTAATATCCCTATACTTAAAATAAAGAAAAATAATATACCTCTTTTTATTTAATACTCTAATAACTAACTTTAGGTATTCTATTTCTTCTTTTTAATATCCCTATACCCTCTAGCTAATAATTATAATTCTTAAGTAGCTATAAGCCTTATTTAGCTTTAACTTAATATCCCTAGTAATAAATACTTAGAGGTAGCTTTTATACTATAGATATTCTCTAATAGGACTACTAAGGTAATAAAGCTAGCTTTTTAAAAGGCTTATCTTAGTAAATAGGACTTTAAATAAATATTTAGGGTAACTAAGGGGTTTAGAGAATTCTATTATTAAGTCTTTATCTATACCTCCGCTACTTTCCTCGCTAGCTTATAGGAGATAAAGGTCTTTTAGTATATAGTAGCTATATATAGCTTATTTATTTAATCCTAAGGTAGTTATAATATAATAACTTATATTTATTATAAAGAGCAGGCTTATACTACTAAGAACCTTATATCTAGTATTTATATTTATAAACCGTACTTTAAGTATATCTCTATACTAGGTACTCCTTATATTAACTACTTCTTCTATAAAACTTAAGAGAGTTACTTATATAATAATCTAAGTCTTTATAAATAGTATAGGTATAGAATTAAGCGTAATAATAAAGCAAGGAGGAGTAGAGAATTTAATAGTATTAAGGAGATCTTATAGTCCTAAATCCTAGTAAATACTATAGTTATAGCTATAGCTAAGTTTAACTTCTCGCTCCTTTATAATAAATACTATTAATAAACCCAGGAATATTATCCTAAAGCTAGGTTTATATACTCTTATTACCCTTTTATAATAGAGCTACCTCTAGAGTTTAACCTTATAGAAATCGCAAACTACTTAGGGCTTTATATTATAAATTAAGGTAGGAAAATAGGGTTTCTAGATATATTTATATAATATATAGGGGGGGTAAAAAGGAAAAGAGAATAAGAAGCTAGTTAGGTTTTAATAAGAAATTAAGGTTAATATTATATAAATAGGTTTATAAAGCTAAAGTCGAAGTATATCTAGGTATAAAAATTAATATAATCCTTTTTATAAGTATCCTTCTCTTTCTCTTTAGTAGAAAGTAATCTAATATTAGTAATAATCTTTTCTAGGAAAAAGGGGGGAATAGAAAAAGTCTACTAATATCCTTACTAGGGGCTAATAACTACGATTTTAATACCTTCTCTCCCTTTTTCTTCTTCTCTCTTATCTTTAGGTTATTAATCTTATATTTATTTAATAAAGAGGGGTAGCTTTAGTATTATTACTAGGAGGTTAAGGATCTTATACTTTCCTAGGCTTAATTACCCTATTATAACTACTAATAGATATTAAAGTTATCTAGGCTATTATTATATTAAATAATAATAAGGGGTATATTTTTAAATAAGGAGGGAGTTATTAATACTATCTCTTACCCTTATTCCTAAAGTTTAGGAATATTATCCCTAGAGTTTTAAACTTTTAACTTAAGGGATAAAAGGAAGGGAAATTTAGAATAGGTTTATAAATTATTAATTAAAATAAGTTATAATAAAAGAAACCTTATATATCCCCTAGATTTTCTATTTTAATATACTCCTTTTCTTTCTCTTTTATTATTTTAGGAATCTTAAAAATTAGTTATTATATAGCTTTTAAAGCCTTAATTACCTTCTCTAAACCCTTTAAATACTATTTTTATTATACTATTAAGTATAATAAATCCTCCTCTTCCTCTTAATTACTTTCCCTAGGTATTATAGGTTCCTCCTCCTCTTCTTTAGGTATATAATTATTATACTTTTTATTCCCTAGTATTAGGAAGACTTTTATTAGGTTTCTTTCTAAATTAGATCTATAAATATCTAAATTACTTAATTCCTAATACCTTTTAGGAGCTTAAATAAATTTATAAAGTCGATTTCTACTAAATATCTTTCTAATAACCTAATTACTTACTAATATTACTAATTAATATAATAGAGCTTTTAGAGCTTACGAAAGTATATAGAAGGGGCCTTATTATTAGTAGTTAAGCTTTTTAATAAATAACTTATTAATAGAGCCCTTAATATTAAATACTAGTACTAAATCACCTACCTCTAGCCTCTCCTTCCTTATAATCCTCTTATATTAATTATTATAATATTCTATAGTCTTCTTATATTAATTATTAATAATCTTTTTAGCTTATTTTCTATCCATATTAAGTTATAAGAAGGCTTATAGATATATTTAAACCTCCTCTTCCTTTATTATTACTAAATCCTAATTAAGAACCCTCTAGGTTAGCATTAGGGTTTTAATAGGAGTAATAAGCTTAGACCTATATAGTAGGTAGAAAGGGCTAAAGCTAGTTAAAATATAAACGCTTAACTAATCTATAAATAGGGTAGTAGGAAGATATAGCTAAGGGTTAATATCTCTCTATCCTCTAGTCTATATTAATAATATATAAATAATTAGCTAATAACTAGTCTTAACTATACTATTAGCCCTCGGGTTATAAGTAGATATTACTTTCCACCTTATATTATATTTCTTATTAAATTTAATAATAATATCCTTATTCTCTAGTCCTCTATTAATAACGAGTTTGCTATATAGCCTATAGTAATAAATAATCTCTTTTTAAATAAACTTAGTAATCTTAGCTAAAGTTACTCTCTTAAGCTAGTAGGCTTTAGGCTATCCTATTAATAGATCCCTTACCTTAACGAGATATTACTTACCTACTCTCTATATATCTAATAATATCCTAGTAAAGAGCAGTCCCTTTAGAGAGACATAAGTCCTTATATTATCTATATATTAAGCTCTCCTCTTTTAGTAATTAAGGTAACCTTTTAAGGATTTACTAATCTCTATATATATATTAGTATAGATATAGTAATTAGATAGTCTTCTAGCTATAGCTTACTTATCTTAATAACTACTCTCTTTATAAGCTTTTATAATTAGTTTTTTCTACTACTTAGGATTATTAATAACTCGTCATAGTATTCGCTTTTACTTTATTAATCTAGTAAAAAGCAGGTAGTTATAAATATAATAATCTAACGCTCTAGTCTTAAAGTTATAATACCTTATTAATTAAATTCCTAGGGGGCGTCTCTATATTATTAAATAGTAAGCAATTTATTAAGAGTATACTAAATAGGTCTATAAATTATTAAGAAGTATATCTAGGATATTTATTATATTACTAATAACCTCTATATTTCCTACTAGGACCTCCTCTATATATTACTTATTACTATAATATTAAGCTTAATTAAAGAAGGAACTAGCTTCTATAGTTATAAAGAAGATCTATAAATTAATCTAAGAGTTAATCTCCCCCTTAGCTTCCTTATTAATAGTATTAAAAGGTCCCCGGGGTTTTTATAATAAGCTATCTGCTATTATATTCCAAATACTATAGATATATTATACTTTAAAATTAAATATTTAAATCTATATAATCTAATAAATAATAAGGGCTCCTAAGAGGTTTATAGCTACTCTATTAAGTTATATAATTAATATCTAAATATTTATCTCTAGGATAAAGTATTATCTATATAAATAATTATATACCCTCTTTAAAGCTCTTAGAATACTATATACTTCCTTCTTCCTAGTATTATATAATAGCTCTAGGCCTAACTAAGTATTACTCTTAAAGCGAGAAACTACGCGCTAGTTATTAATAAATTATCCTAGGATTCCGCTCTATCCTATATTACTAGTATTAACTATAAGGTAGATATCTCCTCTTTTAAAGCTATAGTTTATAGTAATAAGGATTAGGGCCCTTATAAGTATTACTTTTAAAGTATTTATAGCTATTTATTACTTCTCCTCCTAGCTAAATAAGGTATTTTTTTAAGTAAGTTAGTAAGTAGCTTTATAATAATAGAGTAGTCCTTTACCTAGGATCTATAGAACGTCGTAATCCTAAGGAAAGCCCTTAACTCTATTAAATTAGTATAAGTAGCTTATTTATAGATCTTAACTATCTTCGCTTCCTCTAGACGACGCCTATTAGTACTATAAATATAGCTAATAATTATTACTACTTCCTAGGCTAACTATAACTTAACTACTATTACTATATATTCTACTAGCCCTAAATTAACTAGGACCTTATTAACGTTTTATAAATATTCTAAAATAAATCTATAAATCCCTAGATAAGACTCGATCTTCTTTTTATTATATTACGAAGTTAGTCCTTTAATAATTATATTATTAAGGAAGGCTTTATAGTAGCTAGGGATAAGGTTATATAGGATTCTAATTATAAGCTATATAAACTAAGTAACTAAGTTCGTTACTCCTTAAGGTAATATATATATCTATAGTAATCTAATAGGTAATATAAACGTTATTAAATCTCTACTTATAGGGTCTAATAGGACTTAGTTATATCCTAAGAAGAAGTCTAGTAGGAATAATAATTAATATATAGCGAAGTCTTCTAAAAGATTATCTGCTAAAGGGGGTAGTATTACGTCTCGTATTATAACTATATTTATCTTAGTTACTAAGTTAATAAATTTTATCTTACTATCTTTCTTTTATATTAAGCTCGGAATTACGCCGCAGCCCCTTTGCAAAAAGACTATAACAAATTCACCTAGTTCGCAGGTATAATTTGGGAAATACTATATAGGTATTTTAACCTATACCCTCTACTAGTTAAGGAAAATAATATAGGAACCCTATATATTCCTACTACTCGCAAGTAAACCCTCTAAATATTATCGCATAGAGTCGGACGCGCGCCGCACTAGGGCTAATTATATTAGAGCTAAACGGGCTACTAAGGCTCTCGTAGTAACGCCCTCGCTAAACCTTCTAGCAAGGCAAAAGCTACTATACGAGATGACTCCTCAACCCAAAAGGTCGACCTTCTAGCAAGGTAAACGCCACTATACGATCTTTCTTTTATATAAAGAAGAATAGATTATAATAGGCTATATAACTTTACTTAAGGATTCCCTTCTCTAGTCTATCCTTTAGAATTATAATAATATCTTACTCTAGTCCTCTTAATATTAGGATTCCTTTTGCTTACTACGCCTTATATAGTATTATTCGAATTATCTATAGAGGTATAATAGAAAGGTATATAAAGCTATAATACTTAAATTCCTAAGCTAAAGCCTTCTCTCTTATAATAAGAATAGCTAAAAGGAGCTTCTTTTCTTTAAGCTATAGATAATTAATAGTCTTAAGGATAGCTTCTTATTAAGCTCTTATAAGTCTTATTCCTTACTTAATAGTTAAAAACCTTAGTATAACTAGGCTTATAAATAGAGCGCTAGGATCTAGGATTATATTTTTCTTAGCTTTTACTTATACCTTTAACTTCTACTCTAGGTCTCTATCTAGGGTTAAACTATCTAATATAGCGTTATTAATAAGTTAAATCTTCTTATCTTTTATCTTATATATTATATTAATATCTACTATTAGTAATACGGGCGTTATTAGTATAGGTTTATAATTATTATAAGAGAAAGTAGTATCTATAGCTATAATAACTTTAATACCTTTTAAATATACTAACTTATACTTCCTCCTAGGTACTTTCTTCTTTAATATTCTTTTCTTAGGTCTATAAATATAATATTAATAATTAATACTATAGCTATTATATCCTACTATATACCTTATACTTATAATCGCTTTATAGATCTTATTAAGCTTAGGGGTAACTTTATTATAGATTATAATCCCTAGGATTCCGTTAAAAATTAGTTTAAACTCTTTAAAAATAGTAATAACTTCCTTATCTAGGTCTAACTATTACTTAACTTTATCTAGTAAGTTATAAGAGCTTTTAAAAGCTTATTAAATCGCTTTAATATCCTAATATATCCTTATACTCCTTAGCGTTTTATCTAGCTCTTCCTAATTCTTAGCGTTATTAACTTACTAATTATCTCTTATAAAGTCTAAGCTTATTATTATATTAGGTCTATTAGTAATAGCCTCTATTTCCCCTCCTCTATAGGAGATAAGAGAGTATATTAATATTAAGAAGAAATAAAGCGGTCTATCTTAGTAATAATTTCTAGGAACTAAGTAGTTAAGTCTCCTATATAAAATAATAGCGGGATATTAATCTTATTATTCCTAGACTAAAGGACTCTAATAATCTAGTTCTATATATAATCTAGCGTTATTTAAGTCTTTAAGATAAAGGGAGCTCCTAGTACTAGGTCCTTATTATAAGTATTTTTAGGAAAGATAAAAAAGCTAATATCCTAAATCTATTTACTACTAATATAAATATTATTTATAATTATACTTATAAACTAGGTCCTCTACTCTCTATTAGTAATCCTGCGGATTCTTATATTTATCTTAACTATATTACTTTATAAGCCTAGGCGCCTAATATAACTTTTACTAATAAAGTTAATAGCAGAGCTACTATTAATAATCCCCCTAATTAATATATTTATAGGGCTATAGAGGGTAATAGTAATCTACTAGTAGGTTATAACGAAGTCTAGGAGAGTAATACGTCTTAGTAGTAGAAGTAATACTAAATCCTAATTTTCTATTATAGCACCTATCTTAAAGATAGGATTAATTATATAGTAGTTAAATTAAATTACCTTAGTTTATAAATCCTTAGGTAAGTCTATAGAAATAGTAGCTAAAGTCGCTTAGCCTTTAGAATAGTTCTTATTATTATTCTATTAATCTATTTATTCTTATAGCTCCTCGTTACTCTCTCCTATTTTATTAAATTAATTTAAAAGCATAATATTAATAGGAATAAAAACTTCTTATACTTTTAAGTTATATCTATTCTTATACTTAGTAATTATAGCTTTAGTAGCGTTATAGACCGTTCTATCCTAATTAAGCTAGTTCTAACGAAGGAAGGCTTTAGGAATAGCTACTTTCCTATTTACTCTTTTATTATATAGCTTAAGGGTAAGAGTATAGCTAGTTTATAAATTACTATATTAAATCTAAGGCTTATCTTATTTATTCTAATTCTACTACTTAACTTATTCCTTAGGGGCGTCTAGTAATATAATATCTTTAGTATCTTCCTTATTATCTAGGAGCTCTATAACTCTCTAAGTAATTTAAATAGGAGGGTCTTAAATCGTAGGTAGGTCTGCTATTTAGGGAGCCTAGTAATAATAAGTATTATAAGGGTTTATATAATACCCTCTAGCTTTCCCTCTTTTTATAGTAGTAATATCTTTTATTAGGTTAATATACTAGTTCTTTAGCTTAAAGCTAAAGAATATTATATCTATAAAGTTATATAATTAAGTAGTATCTTTTAATAAATTCGTAAAGCTAATAAATAGTTTAGAGTATATCTTATTATAACTAATAACTCTTATAACCTCCTCTAGAAGCTTTAGCTACTACTTTTCTACTAACTTACTTATAGTAACTATATAGTATATAAAGGTATCCTTATTAATTAGGATATATTTTAAAATCGTCTAACTATTAGTTAATTTATAGTTATAGCCTTTATTAATAATACCTATTTTAACCTTAGTACTTATATCTAGGGTGCTAATAAAGTAGTAGAGCGATATATAGTAGTAGACCTTATTCTAGCTAGCCTTAAGATACTTAATATAGCTAATAATAATATAGCTAATAGCGCTATAAAACTAGTAGGCCCCTATAGCCTAGAAAGGTATATATTATAGTAATTTATCTTACTAGAAGCTTCTATAGCCTCCTCTTACTCTACCTCTTCTAAATCCCTAGTATTACTAGTATCCTCTTTAGTAATCCCTATATCTAGCTTATAAGTAAAAATATTACTATTATTAGTATTAAGTCTATAAATAGTCCTAAGATTATTATTTATAAGGTTTAGTAGCTTTTATAGCGTTTAGATTAAAAGTATTATCTCCTTAGCTAATAACTCTCTTAATAAGGGTTAAGATATCTATCTTATAATTAGCCCTATTAATATTTAAGGTCCTAAAGTTCTCTATAAGAGAGTTAATAATTAAGCTAGTAGTCTAGACTATAAAGGGTTCCTTAGCTTTAGCCCTCTATCTTATTAGAATTATCTTTATAGGGACTTAAAGTATTATTATTAGCTTAGGCTTAATAAAGCTAGATAACTATTAAAGTTCCTAGCGGGTAGTAGACTATTTAATTAAGGTATCTTCTATTATAACTTATTACTTTAAAATAACCTTAGTAAGCTAGTAGCTAAGACCTTAAGCTATAGCTTTTATAGCCCTCTCTAAAAAATAGTAATAAGTAATATAAATAAGCTTAGTATTAATAAGTTCTAGGTTTCTATATTAGATAGCTCTCTATTAAAGCTATTAAATAGTAGTAATTAATATTATAACCTAAGAAGGGTTATTATCCTTAATATAAGATCCTATAACTAGGTTCTAAAGGTCCTTATTAGGATCTTAATAAGACTTTAGGTCTATAAATCTAAACTAGTATAGAAGTCTCTCCTTAGCTTCCTTCTAGGTCTTAGCTTTATTAATATAAGATTTTACTATATCTTAATAGTTACTAGAGCTATATATATAGACCTCGTTCTTTATATCTTTATTAGTCTTATAATAAAGCTTTAAAAGGCTCTTATAGTTAGTAATAAAATCAGAGATATTAGTACTAATAAACTTAGGCGCTCTAATTAAATAGGGAGTTATTATTATAATAATAGGACGTTTTATAAGGAGATTAGTAAGGGCTATAATATCCTAATTAGTATAACTTCCTTTAGGGGAACGTAGAGTGCTTAAGGGTATTACTCCTATCTTAGAAGTAGGATTTATAGACCTATCTATATTATTATTAGAAGCTAGCTACTCTATAGTATAAGGTTATATCTTATTAAATAAAGCTCCTATAAATCTCTCTTTAAGCTATTTCCCCTTATTAGAAGAGGATCTAGTATCTAAGTTAGCTCAGGAAGAAGAAGATATAATACTTATAGGTCTATAAATATTAAAGTTAATATTATATAGTTAAAGTAATAAAGTATTATAGTTAATAAAATAAAGTTATTATTATAATATCTTCTAAATAGAAAGATAAAGTAAGTAAGTATAACTTTCTTTAAATAAAGTAAAAAAGGAAATAATATAAACTAGATAACTAAATAAATATAGGAAAGGTCTAGCGACCTCGATCTTATTACTCTAAGCTATTATAGATCTACTTTAAGTCTTATTACTTAATATAGAAGGGTCTTTCTAATAACGCTCTCATTTTAGAAGAATTTATAGCTTCTCTATATTAGTATCTCTCTAAAGTTAGCACGTCGCTCTCAGTACTTAGGGCTATAATAATAAAGGGTTTATTAGTCTCTAGTTACTAATCTAGTTAATCTCGCTATACTTATTAGCTTAGTAAGACTACTAATCTCTATATTAATATTATATATAGCTATCTTAGCTATATTAGCTATAACTCGCTAGTTAAATAATAGTAGTTATAATAATATATAAGGGGGTAAGGAAAGGAATATGCTCGCTAGAACCTGCTGATAGTATAAAAATAAACAAAAAAAAAAAAAAAGAGAAAGGGAGGATTTTAGGGTCTACGTTATTCCTACCTTAATTCTATAAGAAAGCATAGCTATTACTATTCCCTCGGAACTAAGGTAGGTCTGCGAATATTTTCCTCTCTTTAAACTGCGTTTTTATTATTATTTATATTATTATTATTCGTTACTTATAAATTTCTTAAGTTATTATTATATTTAAAGTAGATTAAATATATATATATATATATATATTCATAGCGGGGACGTATAGACGTAGCGAAGGTACCTAACTCTCTAAGAAGCTTATAAAGGCTATTAAAAAGAGTATAAGAATCCGCCTCTAGGTACTATTAGAAAGGGCTAGAACTAATAGGAATTAGAAAGATAATAAATAATATAGCTCTACTTATAAATAGATAAGAATATTAAGAGTAAGCTTAAAAGATATATAGAATAATTTATAGATCTAATTAAAAGAGATTATCTAAATCGGGCGCAGATTTGCTAAGAAAATACTAAAAAATAAGGTATAGGGTTATTAAGGTACTAATTATAATAATATCTATACTATCTTCCTATCTACTATACTCCTCTCTTCTATACTCTACTCTATAATCTTCTTATAACGGGTCTATGCGCTAAGGGAGTTTTCTAAAAGTTACATAGCTAAGTCTATCTTATCCTATCCCAGTATGCTACTAATAATATCCCCTCCTACTTTATTACTATTACTAATACTCGCCCTATCTCCTGCGCCTCCTATCTTAGTACCCCTACTAAGTATAGCTAAAGTAGTAGCGAAGAGTTAGTAAAGAAGACTAAGAGAGCTAAGGTTATTATTACTATTTCTAATAGTAATAGTTCTAGTAGCGAGTCGGGTAGTAGCGCTAGTAGCGAGTTAGCTAGTAGTTAGCCTATAGGTAGCAATAGTAGTAATACTAATAGTACTAGTTTAGCGACTAGTCGCTATAGTAGTTATAGTAATACTACTCGTAGTCGTAGTAGTTATAGTAGTCGCCCCTATAGCTATCCTAAGAAGTTAATAACTAATTAGATAGTTAGCTCTTTTCCCCTTTTATAGGATAATACCCCTTTTCACTATAGCCTTAGTAATAATTCGCTACTTAATTTAATTAACGTTTTACTTCTAATTTAAGTTCTATTTCATAGTCTTATAGTTTATAATTACTAACTTATTATAGTAGTTTTAGTAACTAGTTATTTCATTTCTTATAAGCCCTTTTATATTATCTATTAAACTTATAAATAGCTTCTTATACGTTCGCTAAGTTCTCTATAGGCTCCTATATATTATATTCTATAAGCTATCCTACTTACTTAACTAAGTATTATATATTATTACTAATACTTTACTATATAATAATCTCTTTAACCTCCTATTCCTCTAGCTTATCCTTAAGCTCTAGGTATATAGGTAAGCCCTTACTACTTACTTAGCGATTATTATATAGTTCTAGTAAAGTAACTAAGAATATATTATATATTCTTTAGTATTATAATAGTAAATAAACTCTATAAGCTTATATACTAATTAGTTCTATAATAACTACCTCTATAAACCTAGGCGCTAGTTTTTTATTCTTAAACTAGAAGTTTTTTATAAATAGCCTAACGACTTATCCCTAATAGTAGGTCTATTCCTTATACCTCGCGTTATAATACTTAGCTTATACCTTAGTAGCTTTCTATTACTATTCCTAAGGTCTCTTATAAAGCCTTAAGATATATTTAATTCACTCCCTTATACTCTATATTATAACCCTATTCGCAGGGGTTATATATTCTATATAACGTAGGTAGTAGCTATATAAGGCCTCTACTAGTAAGTAGCTAGTAGTGCTATAGCGACTATTATTATATATAAACTTAGCCTTAGGTAACTAAATAGCCTATTCTTATAGCGAGTCGCTAGCGTATACTTATAGATACTATTTTAATATCTAGTATATCCTTTTAGACTACTTATCTATTTAGGGGTAATATATAGTAGAGAGGCGGCGCTTAATAGCCCTTTCTCTTATAAATTCCTCTTAAAATTAGCTAGTAAGGAGCTTATCTTAGTTGCTAATAATACCCTATAGGGTGCTAAAATAATACTCGACCTATTTATAAATAATCCGCGCTACCTTAGTAGCTATTAGCTACTTTGTTATTAGGATAAATATAGCGAACTTAGTTATCTAGTATATAATAACGAGAACTGCATCGTATTCCCCGCCTTTATACTAATAGCTTAGTAGTAGTTTAGTAATAAAGTCTATACTAATTTCCTAAAATAGGTATGCTAGTAGGGGTAGTAGGTATAACTTTCTATAGGGCTTATACCTCAGAACCCGGATCCCTTAATATATATAGCACCCTATAATATAATTATATATATCTATAGCTAAGTTTAGCTAGTAGAACTTCCTCGAGATTAACTTAGTAGTCTTATTTACCCCTATATAACCCGCCCTGTAGTTATTATAGTATTAGTAAAGGATTTTAAGTCTTAGGGATCTCTCCTAGGGTATCTCTAACCTTCTCTTATAGAATAAGGTTCTATAGCTATTAATTATATAGCCCCTATAATCGCTAGCTAGTCCGCGTGCTCTCTCTAATTAGGTCTAGTAATATAAGTTATTAGCCTATAGTCTATAGATAAGACTTTTTATTACTTTAGAGGGTTACTAACTATAGGCTATTTCGCTTATTATAAGCTCCCTTATAACTTAGCATAGGATATACTATTACGCTATAGTAACCCTAGCTCTAAGCGAGTCCTCTAGGTTAATAACCTCTCGCTAAGTATTCTCTATATCTTCCCTTGCTCTTTAGTATTCGGCTATTATAGCTACTATAGTTATAGTAATATTAATATACTATAGAGCGCTATACTAACTAGAGACTAAGGCGTCTCTACCCCTAGAGCGATCTATTTAAAAGGGGTATTATTTTATACTAGCCTTATAATATTAATAAATACTTTTAAGGTCTCTATATTACCTTATAAAGTAGTAATACTTATCTAGAGGTTTACTAATAGGTTATTAATAAACCCTAGCTTCCTTGCTAGGGTTAGGAGTATATCGTTATATTTTACCTCCCCCTCTATATAGTCTAGCCTCTTAAATAGCTTATCTACTAGGTTTATAACCCCCGACTTATACTCTAGGTTAAAATTAAATACTAAGAGTTTATATACCTATTTAGTAAGCTTTCCCTAAAGGTCCCGCGCTAACACGCTAATAACTCCTTTTAGCGCTTAGTAATCCGTTAGGACTATAAACCTTTTTAATATACCCTAAAGGTAACAAGCTTAGTAGTCTAGGCTTTTAACTATAGCAAGAAGCTCCTATTAGCTTACTCCCTAACGCTACTTAGTATTACTAAGCTTCTATAAATAATAAGCAACTAGTTACTACTAGCTATTAATATATTATAATAGGATATGCGAGGGGTTAGACCCGAGTTTATTTAACATAAGGTTGCTATAATACTATTTATTTAAGCTAAAGAGGAAAAAGGGGAAGTTTTCCTCTCTAGTAGAGATTTCGCTAGTCTATAGGGAATAACTAAGTAGGCCCTAGGTAGGCCCTAGGTAGCTCCTTAAAGTAGTAAACCTAAGCAGAAGCCTAGGTAGGCTTAACCTAGGCGTAGCTTATAATACTATCCCCCCTCCTAGCTAGCTTCCCCCTAGGCGTAGGCCGGGTTACTATTATTATTTATAACTAGGCTATATAGGGCTTTATACCTATTTACTATAGTAGTCTCTATAATAGCCTCTATAGGCTCCTAGGTAGGCTCTATATACCCCTCTTACTTAACTAGGACCTCGCGTCTCTACCCTCGCCTAACTACTTTTTATTATACTACGTATATCTCCTCTATATACTACTCGAATCTATTATTATTAGTTATAATTAGTAGTAGCTAGGGGTTTATCCTTATCTATATAGGTAAGGGGTCCTCTAGTACCCTCTAGAAGAGGTCTATATAGAACTTTAGGTAGATATTACTAGGTATATCTAACTTAACGATATATAGGCTTAGGACTCTAACTATAGTATATTTATAATATAACTATAATAGCTTCTTACTAGGCTAAGGGCTCTTATAGTTAGCTATTAAAAGCTAGATCTTATTACCTACCTAGTACTTCTCTATAGGTATCCTATACTAGTTTATATTCTCCTCGCTATACTACTAGGTAGCTATAATACTTACTTAGACGAAGTATATTACTTCTTATAGTCTTATTACTAAGAGGGTAGCTACTATATCCCTAGAGGGGACTTCCTTTACTATATTATCTACTATAAGTATAAGGTTAATATAATACCTATATTCTAAGAAGAATAGCAAGAGCTTAGTTATATTACTAACCCTATTATAGAGCGCTAGCTAAGTAATAAGTAAGAGCTACCCCTAGTTATCCTATACCTAGGTTATAAATATATATAAGATAGCTTATATCTCCTAGTTCTATTTCTTAGTATTATTATTAGTTTATAGGTAGTAAGTAGTACTTAATAGCTTCTTTATATTAATAAAGTAGTAGAATTTAGCTTAGAAGTAGCTTACCTAGTTAAACCCTTAATTCCTAATAATACTATATAGGAACCTATAGAACTAGAAGTAGGAGGTAAGGAATTAGTAGGTATAAGCTTCTACCTCTATAATACTTATCTCCTCTAGTATTACTAACTTACCTAGCCTATTTACTATAACCTATAGGTATTAGCTAGCGTTATCCTTTATAGGTAATAAGTTTATAATAAAGTCTATTAAGAGGTCTAAGTATAACTAAGTAAGTACTAGTAGGGGCTTAAGGAAGCCCCTCTTAGCTTACCTCTAGATATATATCCCTCTATAGATATTATAGTTCCTTATAAATCTCTATACTATTTATAATTATCCTAGCTAATAGAACTACTAGCTTATTATTTCTAGTATATTATTATAGCCTAAGTAGGTAGTTATACTTAAGTTATAGCTTTATTAAATAATCTTTATATAGAGCTCCCCTAGTAGGTTATTATTATCCTCCCTACTAAGTACCTATAGCCTCCCCCTAAATATTAGCCTCCTCTAATTATTAATATTATATTTACTAATTCAAACCTTAGCTTTTATATCTAATAGGAAGCTCTAAAGCTAGTAAGTAACTATATAGTATATAGCCTTATATATTATATCCTTCTTTATAGTTTCTAGCTATAGCACCTATAGTTTAGGGTTGCTATTAAAGACTATAGTATCTAGGATATTAGTATAGCCCTTCTAACTTCTCCTTACTAGGGGGCTAACTATAAGGTCCCCGCGGGGGTAGGCGTAGTCTAGTATTAACTATAAGACCCTCCCTTACTTCTGCTCGTTATCCTACCCTTATAGCGTATCCTATTCCCTCTAAGAGAGGGTATTAGGGACTATTACGTCCCTACTAGGATGATATTTAATAGTAAAATTATACTAGGATAGCTCCTCTACTTACTAGCTCTAGCGCTCTATAAAGTATTACTTCTTTATAAAGTATTTAAACCCCTAGTAATTAGTTAGTACTTTAAAAGTAATTATATTATATAGCTCTACTCTCTATATATATAGGTAAGAAAGGACTACTAGGAGCTCCTTATTATAAATAGGGTAGTTATATTCTATAGGCGAGAGCTTCTAGGAGTAGAATATTATAGGGTGCTAGGTACTCTCTAGGTTAACTTATAAGAGTATCCCTCTTAATATAAATCCTAAATAATTAGTTTTAATAATAGTTTTATCCTTTAGATTAAACTAGTAGAGCACTAGCTAGGTATTAAAAAGCTACTTAAGATATAAGAAGGCTCGTTCTTAATTATCTCCCTATTAGAATATTATATTCTTCTTAATAAGTAGTATAAGTAGTCTAATAATATCCCTATATTCTAGTATAAATATATTATAATAGTTTATAAACCCTAGGAAGCTCTAGACCCCCTTTAGGGAGGTAAGGGGTAACTACTTAGTAATTACCTAGAGTTTTATAGGGTTATAGGAGAGACCCTCTCCTATAGTTATAATAAACCCTATATACTTAACCCTCTTAACTAAGAATTTATACTTCATAGGGTTAAGGTTTAGGCTTATATTAGCTAGCCTCTAGAGGACCTCCTAGACCTTCTTCTTATAGTTTTTTCTTATTCTATCTAAGTAAATTAATATATTATTTATATAAGTAGTAACGAAGTTATTAAGGAAGTCTTATAGGGTGCTATTAATATATTACTAGAAGCTAGTAGGGGCACTAGTTAGGCTAAATAAGTAAATTACCTACTTAAATAACTTATACTAGGTATAGAATATAGTTCTCTCTTAGTACTCCTCTACTACCCTTAGCTTATAAAAAGCTATTACTATATCTAGCTTAGTATACTGTTTAGCTATGCTTAATTAGTATAGTATCTTAGAGATTAATAGGAGAGGGTAGTAGTCTTTCTTTATAATTATATTAAGGGCCTTATAATTAATATAGAAGCAAATCCCCTTACTAGGCTTCCTGTAAGAATACCGAAGGTATATCTTAAAAATTCTATAATAATCCTATAAGGTTTATAAAAACCTTAATAAATAGCTATAGTATATATAGTTATATACCTATATAATATCTCTTTAATAATACTTTAATAACTATAAAATATAAAATAATAACTATAAAAGTATTTCCTTCATGGAATAAATACTTTAAAGACTTAGTACCTTAAGTAGCCCTTTTTATAAGCTAGTCTTAAATCTAAGTAAGGGTTAAGTTAGAGTTATTCTAAAATAACTATATTATATTATTAAGGGTAAGGGTAATCTTCTAGCCCTTACCTAGGTAATTATAGTTAATAATAAGGAGGTTAGGGAACTTCTATAGCTTAGTAATAGCGCTCTAGGCTAAGCTCTTATATCCCTCTATATTAAGGTTTATAAATAGGCCTTTAATAAGCTACTTATATATAGGTTTATTTAGGTTAAAAACCTTTAGGTCCTTATATAGGGGAGTATTATAATTAGGTAGTGCGGTATAGTAGTGTTAAAGGGTTTTAATATAAGGCTCTAGGAGCCTTCTAGTATTAAGTATAAGTATAGTTATAGCCTTATAGCTATAGCTAGCTAGTCGCGACTCGTTTAGTATATTAATAATAAAGTGGAGGGGGTTTATTAATTAATTTTAAGTTAGTTAGTTAGTATAGATTAGTTAGCTTAGCGCTTAGTCGGGTGCTATACTTAAGTTAGTTAATTAATAGGGTTAGGGTAGTAATTAGTTAAGATATTATACTTCTATCTCTAGAGAATAGATAGAAGAATATAGAATAGTATTATAAATAGTAAATAGGTAAAGGTTAATATACTTTAATTACACTATATTAAGTAGATTCTATATTAAAGAAGGAGAAAGTCTAACTATAGGCTAGCATAGCCCTAGAAGGCTAAAGAGTCGCTTAGTAATCACGTGACCTGCAAGTCACGTAACCCGCAAGTCACGTGAACTGAAATTTAGGGAGGTCTAACCTAGCGCCGTGACACTATATAATCTAGCCTCTTAAATTACTTATCTACTAGGTTTATAACCCCTAACTTATACTCTAGGTTAAAGTTAAATACTAAGAGTTTATATACTTATTTAGTAAGCTTTCCCTAAAGGTCCTATGCTAACGCACTAATAACTCCCTTTAATACCTAGTAATCTATTAGAATTATAAACTTTTTTAATATACTCTAAAAGTAATAAGCCTAGTAGTCTAGGCTTTTAACTATAGCGAGAAGCTCCTATTAGCTTACTCCTTTATACTACTTAATATTACTAAGTTTCTATAAATAGTAAGTAACTAGTTACTACTAGCTATTAATATATTATAATAATATACTAGATATAGCTTTTATAGAAGTATCCGTTTTAACCCTTATTTTATAGATTAGGTCTTAATATTAGAGAATAGTTACTAAGTAGAAGGTAGCTTAGCGCTATTTAAAGGCTTATTAAGCCTCTTCTAGCTAGTAAAATTCGCTTCCTTTCTTATTATTCTCGCTACCCTTTAGTAGGGATATTATAGGGGCTATAATACCTAAATAGCTTATAATAAACTTATAATAGAAATTATAGAATCCTAGGAAGACTTAGATCTCCCTATATATCTTAAGTAGCTTATACTTAGTAATAGCTTAGACGCGGGTTTAGTCTATTAAAATACCTTTAGGTATAATAATATACCCTAGGAACTCTACTCGTTATTAGTAGAACTTATACTTACTAAGCTTAGTATATAGCGCCTACTAGTAAAGCTTATAGAGTACTTAGCGAAGGTCTTTTATATACTACTCTCTTATCTTAGAGTAGATTATAATATTATTTATATAAGTAGTATTATAAATATCTAATAGCTTAGTAAGCGCTTAGTAAATATATACCTAGAATATTACTAGGGTATTTATAAGTCTAAATAATATAATAATATATTTAAAATACTTATAATAAGTCTTAAAAGCTATTTTCTAGTAGTCTTCTAGCTTAATATAGATATAGTAGTATATATCTTAAAGGTTAATCTTTAAGATCTATTTCGCTCCCTAAAGCCTATTTAATAGCTTATTAATAAGGGGGAGTAGATATTAGTTTTCTAGTATTACCTTATTAAAGCCTTGATAATTTATATAAAAGTATAAGGATCTATCCTTCTTAGGTAGCCTCTAGCCACTATATAGTGATTTTACCTGCTTAAGTGTAATAGACCTTCTAACTCCGCGCCTCCTAATAATATATAGCCTTTAGTTATATAATCCTCTCCTAACTATAGCCGTACTTATATATACCTATAGCCTCACGATCTTTAACTTTATATCGATAATAACGTGGTTTTTAATTATTTAAACTACGAAACTATCGACTTTTCCTCTTATATACTACCCGCGCTGCTATTAAATACCGCCTCTATTACT
>JAVHLU010002154.1:0-20962 GCA_036785755.1 Colletotrichum ledebouriae
CTTTTATAATAGAGCTACCTCTAGAGTTTAACCTTATAGAAATTATAAACTACTTAGGGCTTTATATTACGAATTAAGGTAGGAAAATAGGGTTTCTAGATATATTTATATAATATATAGGGGGGGGGGTCCGGGTAGTAAAAGGAAAAAGAAGATAAGAAGCTAGTTAGGTTTTAGTAAGAGATCGAGGTAAATAATATATAAATAGGTCTATAAAGCTAAAGTTAAAGTATATCTAGGTATAAAATTAATATAATCCCTTTTATAAGTATCCTTTTCTTTCCTTTTAGCAATAGGTAATCTAATATTAGTAATAGTCTTTTCTAGGAAAAACGAGGGGGGTAAGAAAGGTCTACTAATATCCCCCCTAGGGGCTAATAACTACGATTCTAATGCCCTCTTTTCCTTTCTCTTCTTCTCTCCTATCTTTAGGTTATTAATCTTATATTTATTTAGCAAGGAGGGGGGGCTTTAGTATTATTACTAGGAGGTTAAGGATCTTATACTTTCCTAGGCTTAATTACCTTATTATAACTACTAATAGATATTAAAGTTATTAAAGCTCTTATTATATTAAATAGTAATAAGGAGGTATACTTTAAATTAGTAGGGAGTTATTAATACTATCTCTTACCCTTATTTCTAGAATTTAGGAATATTATCCCTAGAATCTTAAGCTTTTAAATTAAGAGATAAAAAAAAAAGAAAGTAAAAGTAGGTCTATAAATTATTAACTAAAATAAGTTATAATAAAAGAAACCTTATATATCCCCTAGATCGTCTATCTTAATATACTCCTTTCCTTTCTCCCTTATTATCTTAGGAATTCTAATAACTAGTTATTATCTAGCTTTTAAAGCTTTAATTACTTTCTCTAAATCCTTTAAATACTATTTTGATTATATTACTAATTATAATAAATCCTCCTCTTTCTCCTAATTAATCTCCCTAGGTATTATAAGTTCTTCCTCCTCTTCCTTAGGTAAATAATTATTATATTCTTTATTCCTTAGCGCTAGGAAGACTTTTACTAAGTTTCTTTTTAAATTAGATCTATAAATATTTAAATTACTTAGTTCCTAATACCCCTTAGGAGCTTAAATAAATTTATAAAGTTAATTCCTATTAAATATCTTTCTAGTAATCTTATTACTTACTAATATTACTAATTAATATAATAGAGTATTCTAAGCTTATAATAGGATATAGAAGGGGCCTTACTATTAGTAATTAAGCTTTTTAATAAACGATTTATTAATAAACCGATTAATATTAAATACTATTATTAAATTACTTACCTCTAGCCTCTCTTCCCTTATAGTCTACTTATATTAACTATTATAGTATTCTATAGAGGTCTTATATTAACTATTAATTATCTTTTTAGCTTATTTTCTATCCTTATTAAGTTATAAGAAAGCTTATAAATATATTTAAAACTCCTCTTCCTTTATTATTACTAAATCCTAATTAAGAACCCTCTAGGTTAGCGTTAAGGTCTTAATAGGAGTAATAAGCTTAAACCTATATAATAAGTAGAAAGGGCTAAAGCTAGTCGAAGTATAAACGCTTAATTATTATAAATAGAGTAGTAAGAAGGTATAGTTAAGGGTCGATATCTCGCTATCCTCTAGGCTATATTAATAATATATAAGCAATTAGCTAATAACTAGTCTTAATTACTCTATTAGCCCTCGGGCTATATATAAATATTACTTTCCTCCTTATATTATATTTCATTATAAATCTAATAATAATATCCTTTCTCTCTAGCCCTCTATTAATAATAAGTTCGCTATATAATTTATAGTAATAGATAATATCTTTCTAGATAAACTTAGCGATCTTAGCTAAAGTTACTCTCTTAAGCTAGTAGGCTTTAGGCTATTTTATTAGTAGATCCCTTACCTTAATAACGTACTACTTACCTACTCTCTATATATCTAATAAGATCCTAGTAAAGAGTAGTCCCTTTAGGGAGCTATAGGTCCTTATATTATCTATATATTAAGCTCTCCTCTTTTAATAATTAGGGTAACCTTTTAGGGATTTGCCGATCTCTATATATATACTACCTTAGATATAGCGATTAGATAGTCTTCTAGCTATAGCTTATTTACCTTAATAACTACTCTCTCTATAAGTAATACCGAACGCGCTCAGCGCGGTTATCCCGCTCAAGGGCGCCTAACGCGTTTAACGCGTTTAACGCCTTAAATATACCTAAATGCGCTAACCCTTATAAAAGGGCTTATTACCTTTAAGGGAAAACTTTTGAAATTTATAGGTTTTTTACTTATATATTTTTACTTATTATATAGATTATATTAATTAATAGTATAACCTTAATAATTAGCTATATCCCCTTATAACTAAGGACGTCCCTTATAATTAGGGAAGGTACTTAACTATAAGAATAGCTAACCCTATTAAGTTTATATTAAATAATATCTTAGTAATTAATACCTATAAGTATTATATATTATGAAAAGCTTCTAAACTCCCCCTTTCCCTTAACTAGGAAATATTAATAAGAGATATTAACCTTTTACTATTTCCCTTAACTAAGAGATATCCTTAAGAGATATTAAACCTCGAAGATTTCCTTAGCTAAGGAATATCCTAAAGAGATAATAAACCTCCTTAATAATAATACCTTATAAGCTACTTTTTAATTATAAGGTTAAAAAAGGTCTTAAGTCTAACTTTCTAAAACCTATTAACTATTTAATTATTATAAACTTTATAATAGCACTTAAGTAATATCCTAATAAGTTCTATATACTACTTACCTAGACTAAGTATACCCTTTTTAGGTTAGATATAAAAGCGAGTATTATAGCTATTACTTATAAGAACTTTAAACGATATTTAGTAAACTATTATAGATATATTTAAAAGTTATTACTATATAGGAAAGTATATAAAACCGGTTAATATATTTAAGGTAAGGTTCTATAGGAATAAATAACTAATATATAACTATTTACTAATATTATTAAGTAATAATATTACTTTAACCTCCCTTATTATATTTAATATATTAAAATAGAGACTAAATAGGGCTAGACTCTAGACTTAACGCTTCCCTCTAAAGAGAATAAAGAGAGGGGAGGCTATAAGACCCTAAGAGCTAAAGCTATAAATAAGCTAGATATCCTAAAACCTATATCTAAACTTAATATAATAATAATCCCTAAAGCCTTTTTAGTATTCCTATTAACTCTAGAGGAATATTATAAGTTTAGATAAAGTTTTATAAATAGTTTATAACTCTTACCTCTTAAACCTATATTAAAGGATATAATTACTATATTACTATTAGAGCTAAGCTTAAATATATTCTATATATTATTTAAAGAAAGTAAAGATATATTAAATACTTTATTCCTAACCTAAGGAAAAGGGATAAGTAGCCCTCTCACGCCTAAGCTAAGTAACTTATAGAGTTACCCTAGTGCTTATAGCTAGGGTAAGTAATATAATAAGATAAGCGCTTAGGAACTAGAAGCTAGATTATTAAGCCTTAATAAAAGTAAAGGATATAATTAGGATATTAAATATAAAGAGGATACTCCTCTATTACTATTATTACCTATAGTACCTAGAGTTCCTAGTAATAGAGGTAATAATAGCAACCATAGGGGTTAAAATAATAGAGGAGGTAGCCCTAGCTATAGTAGTAGTAATAGCTAAGGCGATTAATACCCTTACTTACTAGCTAAGCTAAGAGATATTATTAAACTATTATCTAACCCTAATAGGTTCTTAGTTAGCTATAACTTTCTTATATTCCTTCTCTCTATAAATAAAGAAGGGGTAGTATAAGTAATAGCTAGCACGTTAATTATAGAACCTAGGTATAGTACTCCTCGCTTTAAGGCTAATATAATTAGGTTATTTAATCTACTGCTATATAATAATAAAGTTAATAATATACGTATTAATAGTAGTTTAAGGACTATTTATTAAAATATATATCGTTTTATTAATACTATTAATAGCTACGTTACGTCGGACGATAGGAACCTAGCTATAGCTACCCTTAACCTATATCAAACCTTATTAAGGTATGCCTTAGACTAGTACTATACTAATCTAATATTTAATAAGAAAGCGGAGCTTAAGGATCCTAACTATAGATTAGACTATTAGAAAGAGTTATTACTTAAAGGTTTTTATTTACTATATAGAATTACTAAAGTATATTTATCTAAGGAGAGGTATACTCTATGCGATATATATAATCGATATAATATTTAATACTAGATAACTAAGGTTACTCGGCTATATAAGGATACTAAAGAGAGCAAATCTAAGGTATTAACTATTATATATAATAAAATAGATACAGAACTAGTTATTAGTATTCCTCGGCTAACTAGTAATATAAACTATAATAAGTTTATCGCGAGCCTATAGAAGATAGTCCCTAGCTAGTATTAGTTTAACTATCTATTAAGATAACCTATATTGGAACTATAGCAACGCGATTATTACTAAAAGAGACCTCGAAGGTAGGCTATACTATTACTACTTATTACCTATACCGTACGAACCTAAAGGAGATAATATCTAGCTTATTACTATTAAGACCTATAAAGCAAGCTACTAATATTACTACTAAGCCCTTATTAAGCTCTACTCGCAAGGAAATTTAGTTTAACTAATAATAAAGGCCTAAACGCTAATATAAATAGCACGGTTAACGTATTTAGTATCCTTAACTACCTAGTTACCCTTTAGTATATATAATAAAGGGGACTAGTCGCAAGTAAGTAGAAGAGGAAGTATATATATTATTAGATAAGGGCGACTTTAACTATATCTAATATATTAAAGCTAGCGAGGATTTAGATTTATATAAAGAAGACTTAGTTATTAGTACTAATAATAAGGATAACTAAGAGCAATAAGAAGACGATCCTAAGTATATTAGCCTAATTACTTAACCTGCTTATTATTATGAATACCCTCTAGGCTATATCCCTAGATATAAGGATAAGTACCCTATTTTTAATATTAACTTATTCTAAAATTCGCTCCTTAAGGATCCTAGGATCTACTCTTATAAAATATATCTTTATAACGCTAAGTAATATGCTAACGTTAAGGGTATCTTCTTATATTAGGTCTTTCTATCCCCTTAGCTAAATATAACGCTTATTAGTCCTATTAAGCTATAGTAACATATAATTATATATTTATACTACTATACGTACGCTAAGATTATTATCTAAGGCTATTGCAATAGACTACTAATCTTAGTCTATATTAATACTAGCATAGACCGCTTAGTTATAAGCGAAGCCTGCTTATAATAGTTCTATACCCTCTTAAGAGAGCCTAAGGTATTTAAGCTCTAAGGCGTGGGAAGCCTTAAGACTATCGCCTAGATAACTTTCGCGATTCTTATATAAGGATAATAACCTAATAGTTATATAATAACTACTAAGCTCTATATAGGTATATAGCTTATCCTATATTTGGATACTAAGCTGCTTATAAGGTAAGACTTTAATATACCTAATAGGCTTAACGTCCTAAACTTAGGATTATACGTCCGGATCGTATCCTATAATAATATTTAAATTCCCTCTTAGATCTATTTAAAAGTACCTTTAAAAGTTTAAGTTCGGAATTACGCCGCAGCCCCTTTGCAAAAAGACTATAATAAATTTACTTAGTTCGCAGGTATAATTTAGGAAATATTATATAGGTATTTTAACATATACCCTCTACTAGTTAAAGAAAATAATATAAGAACCCTATACGTTCCTACTACTTATAAGTAAACCCTCTAAATATTATAAAGTCGGACGCGCGCCGCACTAGGGCTAATTATATTAGAGCTAAATAAGCTACTAAGGCTCTTATAGTAACGCCCTCGCTAAACCTTCTAGTAAGGTATTATAAAAGCTATTATATAAGATAACTCCTTAACCTAAAGGGTTAACCTTCTAGTAAAGTACTAAAAGTACTATAAACGCTATTATATAAGAGGTAACTCCTTAACTAAAGAGATCTTTCCTAAGAGGTTCTTATAGCTAGAAGTATAAGAAGCTCTATTATAAGCAGGGCCTTATACCTCTCCTTCTTCTTTATCCTTATCCCTTAACTATATTAATACTAGACCTTATATATAAAAACGCTAAGCCTATATAAGGTATACCCTTTAATACTAATAATATATAAGAGCTTACTAAAAAGTTTAGTATTAATATAATTAATAAGACCTGCTCTTTCTTTAACTATTTTATTATATATAGAGAGTATATTATTAATATAGCCCTTAAGAGGGCTCTTATTAATACCCCTAGAGGGGATACTCGCTATTATATTATAGCTAAATAAGTAGACTTAGTAGTAGAAGCTAGGTAGGTTATTATATACCCTATAGAGTAGCCCTTCTTTAAGTAGGTCCTCCGTATTCTTAAGGCAGAAGTAGCCTAGGCCCCTTAGGGCTTAAACGTTAGTAAGTATAGCTTACGCTAACTACTTTAATATAGAGAGAGCGTTACTAATGATAGTATAGCTAGCGGACGAAGTGGTAATAGAGGTGGTATTAGTAGCGCAAGTAGTGCGCGAGAGGAAAAGTTAATAGTTTCGTAGTCTATTAAATAATTAAAAACCACGTTATTATTAATATAAAGTTAAAGATCATGAGGCTATCTAGTATAATAGGTATATATAAGTATAGCTATAGTTAGGAAAGGTAGTTAGTAAGATTACGTAACCGAAGGCTATATATTATCAGGAGGCGCGGAGTTAGAAGGTCTATTGCACTTAAGTAGGTAAAATCACTATGCAGTGGCTAGAGGCCCCCTTTAAAAGTTTATAATATATACGCTATAAGAAACGTAACTATTACGCTATATAATCGCTCTGCTATTTAAATTAATATACTATTAGTAAAATAGAGTCCCTTCTATTTAGCCTAAAGCATAAAGGGTATATATATATATATATAGGTAATTTACTATTTATTCCTATTATTAATAACGCTCCTTACTTATTAAAAATTAAATAAGGTACTAAGCCCAGAACCCTAGCGCCCTTTAAGTCTAATAGATACCTTAGGCTAAAGACTTATAATTAACTATAAATAGCCTTTTGAATATTATTACGTAAGGATCTAATATATTACGCTATTTTGAACCTTTCGGATCGCAAGCTTATAATACTTATTTAGCTATTAGAACTATTAGTTAATAAATAAGTAGAGATCTCTAACCTAACTAATAAGAAAGCGCTTACTAACTAAGGTATAATAAAGGATAATATAACGCTAAATTATAGAGATATCTATAAGGGGAATATTAACCTAAATAGTAAGATAGGTATAACTAAGCCTAAAGACTTACTAGTAGTTATTACTAAGGAAGGTATATAGATCTATAACGAAGACGCTAAAGCTACTTAATACCTTAAAGAGGTTATATCGCGTTACTCTACTATCTAGAAGGACTAAGGACTAATTAATCTTCTAAAAGACTAATATCTTAAGGTTAAACCTATTAAAGGATAGTAGAATATAAATATTAAATAGCGACCTTATCTTATTAATAAAGAGAATAAGAAACTTATTAATAAAACTTTAGATAAGCTCTATACTTAAAACTATATAGAATAAGGTAACTCTAGACTTATATTATTTAGAGCCTCTATATTTACTATATAGCGAATTATAAATAGTAAGCATAAAGGTTAGATAGTTATAGGCCTACGTGCTCTTAATAAAGCTATAATCCCTAATATATACCCTATATTACTATAATAAGATATTATTAAATAACTTCGTAGTAAGCTATAGATTACTATAGTTAACGCTTAATCCTTTTTCTATTAGTTTCTTATTAAGAAGGAATATTAAGATCGATTTACTATAGTTAGCTACTAGGTATATAAACGCTTAAAGTAACTACTTATAAGATTTTATAATTCGCCTACTTACGCTTAACGCGTTATAAATAGACTCTTATAACTATATAAGGAATATACCTACGCGTTTATTAATAATATCGTTATTACCTTAAAGGATTTTAATACTTACCTTAAGTACCTTAATATAATTCTTAAACTCTTTATAGATATTAGACTCTCGCTTTTAGTAAAGAAGTTATTCGTTAGATACCCTTCTATTAAGCTACTTAGCTTTACTATTAATACTTTTAGATTATTAAATACTTAAGACCGTGCTAATACTATTAAAAAGATTAAGTACCCCTATAACCTCCGCTAGCTTAAATACTAGATAGGTATAACTAGTTTTTTATAATATATAATACTACGCTATAGTTATTATATTTAACTACTCTAATAGTATAAAGCTATATTACTTACCTAAGCTTAAGCTTAAGAGAAGGATAAAGGCGCTATAAGAAAGCTCTTCTCTTAAAAGATAAGTTTTAAACCTATACTAGAAGAAGTAGCTAGCTTTACTAATATTAAGGACGCTTTAATAGTAAATAACGCCTTATTCTATTATAATCCTAATAAGTAGTTATTTATATAGCTTAACCCGTTAAAGGAATATAGATACTCTATACTAATATTCTAGCTAGCTAATAATATTAAATAGAAACCTTATAACCCTATTAAGCATACTAATATATATCTAATTACTTATATTAATAAGGCCCTTAACTAAGCTAAATAGAAGGATTAGCCTACCGAACTTAAAGTTACTTACCTAGTATAGGTAATAAAAAAGTATTAGCTAATACTATGTTTATTAAGACGAGACTTTATAATAGTACTTACTAATTATTTAATAATATATAATATTATTAAATAAACGTTACTATAGTTAGAGGATAGGACGAGGTCTAACTTATAACTTATATTATTATTAGAATATCTTAGCTAGTTTTCCATAGTATATTATTATATCCCTAGAATATTAAATATTATAGCGGATATATTATTATACCTACTTATAATAGAAATCCCTTTTAAAGATATTAGAGAACTTAATAAGATATAGGATAATATACTAATAGGTATTAACTTTATAATAGAGGTATCTCTTAATAATAACTTTAAGACTAAGCTTATCTAATTATATACTAACTCTAAGTCCTAGAGTAGAGTATATAAAATACTCTATAAAAAGGTAGATAATATAGACCTTAACTTCGTTATATATAATAGTCTCCTTTACTACGTTAACCCTTATACTAATAAATAAAGGCTCTACGTTTTAAAAGAGTTAGTAATACTACTTATTAAAGAAGCTTATAATAACTACTATTACTTTAGTAAGGAATAAATATAGAGAGCTATTAATAACTACTTTTATATATTATATCTTAAACGATAAGTTAATAACTACGTAGCTAACTACCTATAATATAGAATAATTAATACGGAATATTAACTACTACTTAGCGCGATATAGCTAATATTAATACTAGCTATTCCTTTCTATATAATTCCTATAGACTTTATTATTAGACTTCTTAAAATACCTTTATAGTATTTAAGCTATAAAGTAGACAACTTCCTACATCTTGATATAGTACTTATTATACCTAATACGTTCTCTAAAGTAATACTTCTTATCATAGGTTACTTAATATATACTACTAAGATCTAGGGACGCCTCTTTTTTTATAACCTCTAATATAGTAAGTAGGGAATACTAAAAGCTATTATATCTAATTATAATTAGTAGTTCCTATTAAAGTTTTAAACTATACTATAGGCTAAATTATATACTAAATTGAGATTCTTAATAGTAAATTATCCCTAAACTAATAGTATTTTAGAACGTAAGAACTAAACTATTAAACTAGCTATTTATTACTTTCTTAACCTCGTTTATAATAACTAGGTAATATTACTACTAAGCCTTTAATATAACCTTAATAACGCCTACTTATAAGTTATTAGTTATTTACTAAACTAAATCCTATATAGTAGGAATACTAATAACGCGTTAAATATCTTAAGTAATAATAATCCTAAAATAAATTACGAAATCTTCTAGGAGGAAGCGAAAAGCTTAATTATAGTAGCCTAGCTATATACAAAGGAATAATATAATAGAAAATATCGTTTTATTACTTTTACGCTAGGCGACTAGGTATAACTTAAGATAGGATTAGGATATTATCTACTAGGATAGCTAAACCTAAAGTATAGCTACTAGTATATTCTATTTAAGGTTCTTAAACGCGTTAATAAGTTAGTATACCGCTTTAATATTCTACTTAATATAAATATTTCTAGTTATATCTATTATCTAGCTTATACTAGTACTAGCCCCTAGTATTAACCTATTTAACTATTAAGATAACTACTAAGGTCTAGTTAATATTAAAGAAGATAATAATATTTATTAGCTTAAAGTATACAGGTATTTTAAGATCAAAAGTATTCTTAAGAAGTAAACCCTCGCGCGAGGAAAGGTATAATACCTAGTTAAATAGAAATATTACTTATTAATATATATTATTTAGATAGATAAAGATATTATAAGTATAGACGAACTTATTACTATATTTAAAAGTAAGAAATAAGAGATAGAATAGCTTTATAAATAAGTATAAGCTTAAAGACCTATCTAATAGGGCGTTAAACTAGTATTAGAGCCTAGTAAAAGAATATTAAGGCGCTTAAGAGGAAAGCTTTATAAGAACCTAGTAAAATAATATAATATATATTATAAATAAGGAGCGCGCTACTTAAAGCGCTTTAAATAGATAGGTAAATTATAAAGAGTATTATAACTAAAGCCTTATTATAAAATAAAGACGTTTAGCGCGCTTAGCGCGTCTAAGGACTTCACCCTAATAATAGTAATATTTATATCTATCCTATTAGTAAAAATAACTACGTTTATTATACCTTCCCTCTCGAACTCCTTTTACCACTAGCACTATAAGAACCTTTATAAATATAACTACCCTCCTCGCTAGAAGGTTAATCCCTACTCTTATTTAACTAATAAGAAGAATTAGCGCTTAAGTATATATATATAAAATAAATTTAAATTACTAAGTAACCCTACTAGTTATTACTACTACTTTTACCTGCTTAGTATTAAGCGTATTTTTCCCTCTATATATATATTTTATAGAAGAGCGTTAATACTTTTAACCCTATTACTTTACTATTATTATACTTATATATCTCCCTTTATTACTATTATCCTCTTTTAGATATCGAGGAACCCTGCTAACGCTCTATATTATTACCCGCTTAGCGCTACTAGAGTAACCTATATTATATATACCTAGGTATTACTTGATTATAAATAGATAGCGCTCTAAATATAAAGATACTAAGTATATTACTCTTAACTATATTTATTACTACCTACCTAATATTAAAATCCCTTATAATAAGCTAAGATATTATATTTATAACTAAGAAATCTTTAAGCGCGCCCTTAAATAATAGACCTAATATTATAGAACTAGTTATAATATTTCTAGTACCCTATTTATTATCTACCTAGGTATTAACGCTTACCTAGTTACCTAACTACTATTTATAAACTAAATTAAGTTCTATTACTAATTTCCTAAAACTATCTTAAACCTCGAGGAGCTATCTCTCTATAATATTATATAGAATACCCTTAAATATAACCTATATTATACTACTAATATCGCTAGCTTACCTATTTCTATTAATTCTAGAGAGGCTTTAAGTAGAGATAATAAACTAAATATAATTAAGCTAATAAACCTATTAACGCTACTTAACCTAAACAATCCCTTAATACTAGCTAACCTAACTAAGCTATTAACGCTACTAAACCCGCTAAACCTCGACTATTAACTAATATTATTATAACTAGTACTAGATTAACTCCTATTACTTAGAATAAGACTAATAGGATAGCTACTCCTAAGAAGCAAGCTACTAGCGTTAGTACCCCTAATATAATAGATACTATTAAGGCTATTAAGAGAATATAAGCCTATAGTAAATATATTAGCTACGTCTCTATACTACTTAATAGATATAAGGAAACTTAGATCGCCCTAACTACGGCGCTCCTTAAGGGTTATATTACTAATATAAGCGCTATTACGCTTAACTTAGGCTAATTTATTAAGTTAGCTACTAATAAGTTTAAGTTTATTATAGTAACTATCCCCTAGGGATTAATATAAGAGAGCCTAGGCTTCCTTAGCCCTAAATAATACCTTATTACTAGGTTATCTACTAAGCATATAGCGTTAGCTATAGGCTTAGACGATCGCCCTAATATTAACCCTACCTCTAATATTAGCCCTTTTAATATTATTAATACGCCTAGCGCTACTAAGACGCCTAATGCTACCTCTAGTATTAAGAAGATCGTTATTATAAACTAGTAATCCTATACTTATATTACTAGCTTTTAGCGCCTTACCCGTTCCTATATAAAGTTCCTAACTACTTAGGAGGTAATTAATATATACCTTTAGCACCTCTACTTCTTTAACGCGACTAACCTTATTACTACCTGCTAAGCTAAACGCCTTACCCTATATACCCTTATCTAAAATAGCTTAATTATCCTTAGTCTATATATATATATCCGCACCCTTAACTTATTTATAACTAAATAAATTATAAGTAACCTAGAGTTTAGCGCTATATTACTATTTTCTATTATTAAGTAGATATTATAATACGAGTTTCCTAGTATATATACTAAGGATAACGCTTACGTTAATCAGGCTATAGTTAATAGTAATAACGCAGGCGCTATTTATACCCTTTAAGACCTTAATAACCTAAAAGCTATAGATATAGCTAACTTTTAATATAAATATACTATAGACCTTTAAGGCCTTTGCGCTAATATTACCTCCCTCGCTACCTTAATCACTATAATTAAAAATAATAGCGTTAATGAGTTATACCCTAAGATTAGTAATAAATCTCGCTATTAGTTCCTAGAATAATATAAAGATAATACCTAACTAGCTACTACTTATAGTATTAATATCGACTAACTCCTAGCTATAGCTAAAGAGATTATTAATAATAAGGACGAGGACTACCCCGACCTCTTAAAGATAGCTAATACTACGCCTAAGACTCCCTTAGCTTAAAGTAGGATATAATAAAATATATAAAATAGAAAGGAAGTAAGGTTATATATAGTCATTTATATATAATAGTATAGCTCTACTTATTAGCACGTGACTATAATAGGAGGTATAAATTAAATTTTAAACTATATATTATAGTTAATACCTTTCTCTTCTTATATAGATAATTAATACTAAACGCGCTTAGCGTAGCTATCCTGCTTAAGGGCGCCTAACGTATTTAACGTATTTAACGCGTTAAATATACCTAAACGCGCTAACCCTTATAAACGGGCTTATTGCTTTTAAGGGAAAACCTTCGAAATTCATAGAGTTTTCACCTATATCTTTTCGCCTACTACGTGGACTAAATCAATAAGCCTTTATAATTAGCTTCTTCTACTACTTAGGATTATTAATAACTCGTTATAGTATTAGCTTTTAATTTATTAGTCTAGTAAAAAGTAAGTAGTTCTAAATATAATAATCTACCGCTCTAGTGTTAAAGTTATAATACCTTACAGGTTAAATTTCTAGAGGGTATCTCTATATTATTAAATAATAAGCGATTTATTAATAATATACTAAATAGGTCTATAAATTATTAAGAAGTACGTTTAGGATATTTATTATATTACTAATAACCTCTGTATTTCCTACTAGGACCTCCTCTATATATTATTAATTATTATAATATTAAGCTTAATTAAAGAAGGAACTAGCTTCTATATTTATAAATAAGATCTATAACTTAATCTAGGAGTTAATCTCCCCCTTAGCTTCCTTATGAATAGTATTAGAAGGTCCCCGGGCTTTTTATAATAAGCTATTCACTATTATATTCTAAGTATTATAGATATATTATACTTTAAAGTTAAATATTTAAATCTATATAATCTAGCGAATAATAAGGGCTCCTAGGAGGTTAGTAGGTACTCTATTAAGTTATATAACTAATATCTAAGCGTCTATCTCTAAGATAAAGTATTACCTATATAAATAGTTATATACCCTCTTTAAAGCCTTTAGAATATTATATAATTCCTTCTTCCTAGTATTATATAATAGCTCTAGTCCTAACTAAGTATTACTCTTAAAGCGAGAAACTACGCGCTAGTTATTAATAAATTATCCTAGGACTCTACCCTATCCTAAATTCTTAATATTAACTATATATAGATATCTCCTCCTCTAGGGCTATAGTTTATAGTAATAAGGATCGGGGCCCTTTTAAGTATTATCTTTAAGTTATCTATAGCTATCTATTACTTCTCCTCCTAGCTAAATAAGGTATCCTTCTTAAGTAAGTTCATAAGTAGCTTTATAATAATAGAGTAATCCTTTACCTAGGATCTATAGAATATTATAATCCTAAGGAAAGCCCTTAACTCTATTAAATTAGTATAAATAGCCTATTTATAGATCTTAACTATCTTCGCTTCCTCTAGCCGACGCTTATTAGTATTATAAATATAGCTAATAATTATTACTACTTCCTAGGCCTATTATAACTTAACTACTACTACTATATACTCTGCTAGCTCTAAATTAACTAGGACCTTATTAATATTCTATAAATATTCTGAAATAAATCCATAAATCCCTAGATAAGACTCGATCTCTTCTTTATTATATTGTAAAGTTAGTTCTTTAATAGCGATATTATTAAGGAAGGCTTTATAATAGCTAGGGATAAGGTTATATAGGATTCTAATTATAACCTATACAAACTAAGCGACTAAGTTCCTTACTCCTTAAGGTAATATATATATCTATAGTAGTTTGATAAGTAATATAAACGTCGTTAAGCCTCTACTTATAAGGTTTAAGGGGACTTAGTTATATCCTAAGAAGAAGTCTAGTAGTAATAATAGTTAATATATAGCGAAGTCTTCTAAAGAATTATCTACTAAAAGGGGTAGTACTATATCTTATATTATAACTACGTTTATTTTAGTCGCTAAGTCTATAAGCCTTATATTATTATCTTTCTTTTATATAAGGAAGAATAGATTATAATAAGCTATATAACTTTACCTAAGGATTCCCTTCTTTAGTCTATCCTTTAGAATTATAATAATATCCTACTCTAGTCCTCTTAATATTAGGATTTCTTTTGCTTATTACGTTTTATATAATATTATTAAAATTATATATAGAGGTATAATAGAAGGGTATATAGAGCTATAATACTTAAATTCCTAGGCTAAAGCTTTCTCTCTTACTATAAGAATAGCTAAAAAGAGCTTCTTTTCTTTAGGCTATAAATAATTAATAGTTTTTAAGATAGCTTCTTATTAAGCTCTTATAAGCCTTATTCCCTACTTAATAGCTAAAAGCTTTAGTATAACTAGGCTTATAAATAGGGTGCTAGGATCTAGTATTATATTCTCCTTAGCCCTTACTTATACCTTTAACTTCTACTCTAGGTCTCTATCTAGGGTTAAGCTATCTAATATAGTATTATTAATAAGTTAAATCTTCTTATCTTTTATCTTTTATATTAAATTTATATCTTCTATTAATAATATAAGCGTTATTAGTATAGGTTTATAATTATTATAGGACAAAGTAGTATCTATACCTATAATAACTTTAATATCTTTCTAATATACTAACTTATACTTCCTTTTAGATACTTTCTTCTTTAATATTTTTTTCTTAGGTTTATAAATATAGTATTAATAATTAATACTATAGCTATTATATCCTACTATATACCCTCTACTTATAATTATTTTATAGATCTTATTAAGCTTAAGGTTTAACTTCGTTACGGATTATACTCTCTAGGACTTTATTAAAGATTAATCTAAACTCTTTAAAAATAGTAATAACTTCCTTATCTAGGTCTAACTATTACTTAACTTTATCTAGTAGGTTATAAGAGCTTTTAAAAGCTTATTAAATTACTTTAATATCCTAGTATACCCTTATACTCCCTAGCGTTATATCTAGCTCTTCCCTATCCTTAGTATTATTAACTTATTAATTATCTCTTATAAAGTCTAAGCTTATTATTATATTAAGTTTATTAGTAATAACCTCTATTTCCCTTCCTCTATAGGAAATAAGAAAGTATATTAATATTAAGAAGAAATAAAATAATCTATCTTAGTAATAATTTCTAAAAAGCGAGTAATTAAATCTCTTATATAGAATTATAGTAGGATATTAATCTTAATATTCCTAGACTAAAGGACTCTAATAATCTAATTCTATATATAATCTAGCGTTAACTAAGTCTTTAAGATAAAGGGAGCTCCTAGTACTAGGTCCTTATTATAAGTATTTTTAGGGAAAATAAAAAAGCTAATATCTTAAATCTAATTACTACTAATATAAACTTTATTTATAATTATATTTATAAACTAGGTCCTCTACTCTCTATTAGTAATCCTATAGATCCTTATCTTTATCTTAACTATATCGCTCTATAAGCCTAGGCGCCTAATATAACTTTTACTAATAAGGTTAATAGCAGAGCTACTATTAATAATCCCTCTAATTAGTATATTCGTAGGGTTATAAAAGGTAAGAGTAATCTACTAGTAGGTTATAACGAAGTCTAGGATAGTAATATATCTTAGTAGTAGAAGTAATATAGAATTCTAATTTTCTATTATAATACCTATTTTAAAGATAGGATTAATCGTATAGTAGTTAAATTAAATTACCCTAGTTTATAATACTTAGATAATTTATAAAGATAGCTACTAAAGTCGCTTAGCCTTTAGAATAGTTTATATTATTATTCTACTAATCTATCTATTCCTATAGTTCCCTATTATTAACTCCTATCTTATTAAATTAATCTAGAAGTATAATATTAATAGGAATAAAAACCTCTTATGCTTTGAAGTTATATCTATCCTTATACGTATTAATTATAGCTTTAGTAGTATTATAAACTATTCTATCTTAATTAGGCTAGTTCTAATAAAGGAAGGCTTTAGGGATAGCTACTTTCTTATTTACTCTCTTATTATATAGCTTAAGAGTAAGAGCGTAGCTAGTCTATAAATTACTATATTAAATCCGAGGCTTATCCTATTTATCCCGCTTTTATTACTTAACTTATTCCTTAGTAGTATCGAGTAGTATAGCGTCTTTAGTTTCTTCCTTATCATCTAGTAGCTTTATAACTCTCTAAGTAATTTAAATAAGAGGGTTTTAAACTATAAATAGGTTTGCTATCTAGGAAGCCTAGTAATAATAAGTATTATAAGGTTCTATATAATACCCTCTAGCTTTCCCTCTTTCTATAGTAGTAATATCTTCTACTAGGTTAATATATTAGTTAGATCTAATATCCTTTAGGAGGTATTTTATTAGTAAAACCCTTTAATAAATAATTAATCTAAGCTTAATACCTTATATTAATAAGCTACTTTAGAGATACTAGGCTTCTAATATATATAAAGGACCTAGGGTAATTAATAAAGTAGAGACTAGAGGCCTATAGTAGAGGGTCTATATATTAAAGTTCTACTAGGTATAGTTATCTTATTAAAACTTCCTTAGCTTTATATCTTAGTAAAAGGCTCCTAGTAATAAATATTAGAGTTTATAATTATCCTTTAGCTTCTCTCCTTAACTACTAATTATTATAAAACTAGTTTCTTCTATCTTATAAGTTAATTAGTAGACCTATAATAACTACCTTAGTAGACTTAGGCGCTTATAGATAAATCAGGAGTATATTAAAGGACCTAGTTTTAATTTAGGTAATTATAATATCTTTTATATCTCTATCTTTAAAATCGTCTTCTATACCTCTAACTATCTTATAGTAGAGCGGTTAGCTAGGCTTAGTAAGCCTTATAATATAGCGAGTAACTACTAAGATATCCTTAGTATATATTAGAGTTACTATTTTAAATATACTAATAGTATTAAATATACTAGCTATAACTTAGTATAAGTACGAGGGGCGAATTATCTCCTCTACTACTTCTAAGGTCTTATTCTAATATTTAATAAGGATATATTTTAATACTATATTAAAAGGGTCTATTTAACTAGGGATATTATCTATCTTAGGTAGAGAGTGCGTACTATATTTAACTAGCTAAGGCTAGTAACTAAGCTTATTAGGAGGTCTAAAGCCTAGGATATCTCTATTATTTTATCCCTATACCTAAAACCTACTTATACTTAGTTTATTAGGTATAAGCTTTATTAAAAGTCTAATTTTAAGAATAGGAAGGTTTAAGGATCTTAACTTCTAGATCTATATATCTAATACTTTATTATTATAAAAGATAACTTTCCCTATTATAATATATTAGGAGAAAAGTTAATAAGGGGAAAGTATAAGTAATTTATAAACTAAAGAGCTAAATAGAAGTAATATTTAAAGAAAAGAAGGAGCTATAGTATAGTAATTAATATTATATAATTAGTAGATAAATTAAGTTTAAAAGTAAATAATATATATAAAAGGTAGAGAGAAACTAGAGGGCTTAAAGGGTAAGGAGTATATTTTTATATTTACTAATTACTTTAATAATATAGTAATTTATTAGTAGCTTATAAAAGGAATAATTAACTTTCCTCCCTTACCCTCCTTAGCTTTTATAAAGCAAAACGAACTTAGTATAGAAACCCTATAATAAATAGAATAATAAATTAAAATAGTTATATATAGGGAAAGAATAAAGGAAATAATAATTAGTAGTAGCTATTAAAATAAGCAGCCTAGTTATAAATTAAATAAATATCCTCCTCTATCCTCTATTATTAACTTCTCCTCTTATAATAACTACTTTTACCTAGCTACTTTAATCTTTATTTAACTCCTTTATACTTTCTCTCTTATATTTATAAATTATATCTTTTTATTATAGCTAATTATAACTTCCTTATCTTAGGTATTAAAAATACTAATTAACCTCGCCCTTATTATCTCCTATTTATAGTAACCCTTTAGGTCCTTAGTCCTAATATCCCTATACTTAAAATAAGGAAAAATAATATACCTCTTTTTATCTAATACTCTAATAACTAACTTTAGGTATTCCTTCCCTTCTTTTTTAATATCCCTATACCCTCTAGTTAATAATTATAATTCTTAGGTAGCTATAAGCCTTATTTAGCTTTAACTTAATATCCCTAGTAATAAATACTTAGAGGTAGCCTTTATACTATAGATATTCTCTAATAAGACTCCTAAAGTAATAAGGCTAGCTTTCTAGAAGGCTTATCTTAGTAAATAGGACTTTAAATAAATATTTAGGGTAACTAAGAGGTCTAGAGAATTCTATTATTAAGTCTTTATCTATACCTTTACTACTTTCTTTACTAGCTTATAGGAAACGAAGGTCTTTTAGCGCGTAGTAGCTATATATAGCTTATTTATTTAATCCTAAGGTAGTTATAATATAATACCTTATATTTACTATAAAGAGCGGGCCTATATTACTAAGAACACTGCGTTAGGTATTTATAGCTATAAACCGTACTTTAAGTATATTTCTATACTAGGTACTCCTTATACTAACTACTTCTTATATAAAACTTAAGAGAGGTATTTATATAATAGTCTAAGTATTTATAAGCGCTATAGGTATAGAATTAAGTATAATAATAAGGTAAGGAGGAGTAGAGAATTTAATAGTATCAAGGAGATCCTATAGTCCTAAATTCTAATAGACGCTATAGTTATAGCTATAGCTAAGTTTAACTTCTCGCTTCTTTATAATAAATACTATTAATAAGCCTAGGAATATTATCCTAAAGCTAGGTTTATATACTCTTATTACCCTTTTATAATAGAGCTACCTCTAGAGTTTAACCTTATAGAAATCGCAAACTACTTAGGGCTTCGCATTATAAATCAAGGTAGGAAAATAGGGTTTCTAGATATATTTATATAGTATATAGGGGGGGGGGGAAAGGAAAAGAGGATAAGAAGCTAGTTAGGCTTTAATAAGAAATTAAAGCGAATATTATATAAATAGGTCTATAAAGCTAAAGTTAAAGCGTATTTAGGTATAAAAATTAATATAATCCTTTTTATAAGTATCCTTCTCTTTTCTCTTTAGTAGAAGGTAATATAATATTAGTAATAATCTTTTCTAGGAAAAAGAAAAGGGGGGGGGTAAGAAAAGTCTATTAATATCTTTACTAGGGGCTAGTAACTACGATTTTAATACTTTCTCTCCCTTTCTCTTCTTCTCTCTTATCTTTAAGTTATTAATCTTATATTTATTTAATAAGGAAGGGTAGTTTTAGTATTATTACTAGGAAGCTAAGGATCTTATATTTTTCTAGGCTTAATTACCCTATTATAACTATTAATAGATATTAAAGTTATCTAGGCTATTATTATATTAAATAGTAGCGAGGGGCGTACTTTAAAAAAGTAGAGAGTTACTAATACTATCTCTCACCCTTATCCCTAAAGTTTAGGAATATTATCCCTAGAATCTTAAACTTTTAAATAAAGAGATAAAAGGAAGGGAAAATTAGGATAGGTCTATAAATTATTAAATAAAATAAGTTATAATAAAAGAAACCTTATATATCCCCTAGATCTTTTATCTTAATATACTCCTTTTTTTTCTTTTTTAGTATTTTAGGAATCTTAATAACTAGTTATTATCTAGCTTTTAAAGCCTTAATTACCTTCTCTAAATCCTTTAAATACTACTTTAATTATACTATTAAGTATAATAAATCCTCCTCTTCCTCTTAATTACTTTACCTAGGTATTAGAGGTTCCTCCTCCTCTTCCTTAGGTATATAATTATTATACTCTTTATTCCCTAGCGCTAAGAAGACTTTTACTAGGTTTCTTTCTAAATTAGATCTATAAATATCTAAATTACTTAGTTCCTAATACCTTTTAGGAGCTTAAATAAATTTATAAAGTTAATTTCTACTAAATATCTTTTTAATAACCTTATTACCTACTAATATTA
>JAVHLU010002155.1:0-20960 GCA_036785755.1 Colletotrichum ledebouriae
TATAGGTTCCTAATTATTATAGGAGAAAGTAGTATCTATAGCTATAATAACTTTAATACCTTTCTAATATACTAACTTATACTTCCTCCTAGGTACTTTCTTCTTTAATATTCTTTTCTTAGGTCTATAAATATAATCTTAATAATTAATACTATAGCTATTATATCCTACTATATACCCTATACTTATAATCGCTTTATAGATCTTATTAAGCTTAGGGGTAATTTTATTATAGATTATAATCTCTAGAACCTTATTAAAAATTAGTCTAAACTCTTTAGAAATAGTAATAACTTCCTTATCTAGGTCTAATTATTACTTAACTTCGTCTAGTAGGTTATAAGAGCGTTTAAAAGCTTATTAAATCGCTTTAATATCCTAGTATATCCTTATACTCCCTAGTATTATATCTAGCTTTTCCTCGTTCTTAGTATTATTAACTTACTAATTATCTCCTATAAAATCTAAGCCTATTACTATATTAGGTCTATTAGTAATAGCCTCTATTTCCCCTCCTCTATAGGAGATAAGAGGGTATATTAATACTAAGAAGAAATAAAGTAGTCTATTTTAGTAATACTTTCTAGGAACTAAGTAGTTAAGTCTCCTATATAAAATAATAGCGGGATATTAATCTTAATATTCCTAGACTAAAGGACTCTAATAATCTAGTTCTATATATAATCTAGGGTTATTTAAGTCTTTAAGATAAAGGGAGCTCCTAGTACTAGGTTTTTATTATAACTATTTTTAGGGAAAATAAAAAAGCTAATATCCTAAATCTAATTACTACTAATATAAATATCGATTATAATTATACCTACGAACTACGTCCTACGCTCTCTATTAGTAATCCCGCGGATCCCTATATTTATTTTAACTATATCGCTCTATAAGCCTAAGCGCTTAATATAACTTTTACTAATAAGGTTAATAGCGGAGCTACTATTAATACTCCCCCTAATTAATATATTCGCAGGGCTATAAAGGGTAATAGTAATCTACTAGTAGGTTATAACGAAGTCTAGGATAGTAATACGTCTTAATAATAAAAGTAATACTAAATTCTAATCTTTTATTATAGCGCCTATCTTAAAGATAGGATTAATTATATAGTAGTTAGATTAAATTACCTTAGTCTATAAATCCTTAGGTAAGTCTATAGAAATAATAGCTAAAGTTACTTAGCCTTTAGAATAGTTATTATTATTATTCTATTAATCTATTTATTCCTATAGCTTCTTATTACTCTCTCTAGTTTTATTAAATTAATCTAGAAGTATAATATTAATAGGAACGAAGACCTCTTATACCTTTAAGTTATATCTATCCTTATACTTAGTAATTATAGCTTTAATAGCGTTATAGACTATTCTATTCTAATTAGGCTAGTTCTAATAAAAGAAGGCTTTAGGGATAGCTACCTTCCTATTTACTCTTTTACTATATAGCTTAAGGGTAAGAGTATAGCTAGTTTATAAATTACTATATTAAATCCGAGACTTATCTTATTTATCCTACTTCTATTACTTAACTTATTTTTTAGGAGTATCTAGTAATATAGCGTCTTTAGTATCTTCTTTATTATCTAGGAGCTCTATAACTCTCTAAGAAATTTAAATAGGAGGGTCTTAAATTATAAGTAGATTTACTATTTAAGGAGCCTAGTAATAATAAGTATTATAAGGTTCTATATAATACCCTCTAGCCTTCCCTCTTTTTATAGTAATAATATCTTCTACTAGGTTAATATACTAGTTCTTTACCTTAAAGCTAAAGAACATCGTATCTATAAAGTTATATAATTAAGTAATATCCTTTAATAAGTTTGCAAAGCTAATAGATAGTTTAGGGTATATCTTATTATAACTAATAACTCTTATAACCTCCTCTAGAAGCTTTAGCTACTATTTCTCTACTAACTTACTTATAGTAATAGTATAGTATATAAAGGTATTCTTATTAATTAGGATATACTTTAAAATCGTCTACCTATTAGTTAATTTATAGTTATAGCCTTTATTAATAATACCTATCTTAACCTTAGTGCTTATATCTAAAGTACTAATAAAGTAGTAGGGCGATATATAGTAGTAGACCCTATTCTAGCTAGCCTTAAGATACTTAATATAGCTAATAATAATATAGTTAATAGCGCTATAATACTAGCAGGCCCCTATAGCCTAGAAAGGTATATACTATAGTAGTTTATCTTATTAGAAGCCTCTATAGCCTCCTCCTACTCTCTCTCTTTTAAATCCCTAATATTACTAGTATCCTCCTTAGTAATCCCTATATCTAGCTTATAAGTAAAAGTATTATTATTATTAGTATTAAGTCTATAAATAGTCCTATAATTATTATTAATAAGGTTTAGTAGCTTCTATAGCGTTTAGATTAAAAGTATTATCTCCTTAGCTAATAACTCTCTTAATAAAAGTTAAGATATCTATCTTATAATTAGCCCTATTAATATTTAGGGTCCTAAAGTTCTCTATAAGAGAGTAAATAATTAAGCTAGTAGTCTAAGCTATAGAGGGTTCCTTAGCTTTAGCCCTCTACCTTATTAGAATTATCCTCGCGGGGATATAAAGCATTATTATTAGCTTAGGCTTAATAAGGCTAGATAACTATTAAAGTTCCTAGTAGGTAGTAGATTATTTAATTAGAGCGTCTTTTACTATAACTTATTACTTTAAAATAACCTTAGTAAGCTAGTAGCTAAGACTTTAAGCTATAGCTCTTATAGCCTTCTCTAGAAAATAGCAATAAGTAATATAAATAAGCTTAGTATTAATAAGTTCTAGGTCTCTATATTAGATAGCTCTCTATTAAAGCTATTAAATAGTAGTAATTAATATTATAACCTAAGAAGGGTTATTATCCTTAATATAAGATCTTATAACTAGGTTCTAAAGGTCCTTATTAGGATCTTAATAAGCCTTTAGGTCTATAAGTCTAAATTAGTATAGAAGTCTCTCCTTAGCTTCCTTCTAGGTCTTAGCTTTACTAATATAAGATTTTACTATATTTTTATAGTCGCTAGAGCTATATATATAGACCTCGTTCTTTATATCTTTATTAGTCTTATAATAAAGCTTTAAAAAGCTCTTATAGTTAGTAATAAAGTTAGAGATATTAATACTTATAAACTTAGGCGCTCTAATTAAATAGGGAGTTATTATTATAATAGTAGGATATCTTATAAGGAGATCTATAAGAGCTATAATATCCTAATTAGTATAACTTCCTTTAGGGGAACATAGAGTACTTAAGAGCGTTACTCCTATCCTAGAAGTAGGATTCATAGACCTATTTATATTATTATTAGAGGCTAGCTACCCTATAGCACGAGGTTATATCTCGCTAAACGAAGCTCTTGCGAATCTCTCTTTAGGCTATTTCCCCTTATTAGAAGAGGATCTAGTATCTAGATTAGCTAAGGAAGAAGAAGATATTAAGCTCGGAATTACGCCGCAGCCCCTTCGCAAAAAGACTATAACAAATTTACCTAGTTCGTATATATAATTTGGGAAATACTATATAGGTATTTTAACCTATACCCTCTACTAGTTAAGGAAAGTAATATAGGAACCCTATACGTTCCTATTACTTATAAGTAAACCCTTATATAAAGTTAGACGCGCGCCGCACCGGGGCTAATTATATCGGAGCTAAATAGGCTACTAAGGCTCTTATAGTAACGCCCTCGCTAAACCTTCTAGTAAGGTGCTATAAAAGCCACTATATAAGATAACTCCTTAACCTAAAAGGTCGACCTTCTAATAAGGTACTAAAGGTGCTATAAAAGCTACTATATAAGATAACTCCTTAACCTAAAAGGTTAACCTTCTAGCAAGGTGCTATAAATACTACTATATAAGAGGTAACTCCTTAACTAAAGAGGTCTTTCCTAAGAGGTTCTTATAGCTAGAAGCATAAGAAGCTCTGCTACTATAAGTAGGGCCTTATACCTCTCCCTCTTCCTTATCCTTATCCACGAAGTCCTAGGTATACCTATAACCTATAATAAATCCTTAACTATATTAGCACTAGACCCCGCATATAAATATACTAAGCCTAAGCGAGGCACGCCCTTTAGTATAAATAATATAGAGGGGGTTACTAGAGAGTTTAGCCTTAATATAATTAATAAAACGTGCTCCTTTATTAACTACTCTACTATATATAGAGAGCGTTTTATTAGTATAACCCTTAAGAGGGCTTACTTTAATACCCCTATAGGGGACTCTATAAGGTATAATAGTATTAGAGCTAAGTAAGTAAACTTAGTAATAGAAGTTTAGCAGGTTATTATATACCCTATAGAGTAGCCCTTCTTTAAGCAGGTCCTCTATATTACTAAGGTAGAGGTAGCCTAGGTAGCCTAGGTAAATATTAGTAAGTATAGCTTATGCTAACTACTTTAATATAGAGAGAGCGTTACTAACGATAGCATAGCTATAAAGATAGTAACGACTTCTAGCGGATAAAGCGGTAATAGAGGCGGTATTTAATAGCAGCGCGGGTAGTACGCGAGAGGAAAAGTTAATAGTTTTATAATCTATTAAATAATTAAAAACCACGTTATTATCAATATAAAGTTAAAGATCGTGAGGCTATAGGCACGTATAAGTACGGCTATAGTTAGGAGAGGATCACGTAACCGAAGGCTATGTATTATTAGGAGGCGCGGAGTTAGAAGGTCTATTGCACTTAAGCAGGTAAAATCACTATGCAGTGGCCAGAGGCCAAGAAGAAGATATAATACTTATAGGTCTATAAATATTAAAGCTAATATTATATAGTTAAAGTAATAGAGTATTATAGTTAATAAAGTAAAGTTATTATTATAATATCTTCTAAATAGAAAGATAAAGTAGGTAGGTATAACTTTCTTTAAATAAAATGAAAAAGGAAATAGTATAAACTAAATAACTAAGTAAATATAGGAAAGGTCTAGCGACCTCGATCTTATTACTCTAAGCTATTATAGATCTACTTTAAGTCTTATTACTTAATATAGAAAGGTCTTTCTAATAACGTTCTTATCTTAGAAGAATTCGCAGCTTCTTTATATTAATATCTCTCTAAAGTTAGTATATTACTCTTAGTACTTAGGGCTATAATAGTAAGGGGTTTATTAGTCTCTAGTTATTAATCTAGTTAATCTCGCTATACTTATTGGCTTAGTAAGACTGCTAATCTCTATATTAGTATTATATATAGCTATCTTAGCTATATTAGCTATAACTCGCTAGTTAAATACTAGTAGTTATAACAATATATAAGGGGGTAAGGAAAGGAATATACTCGCTAGAACCTACTAATAGTATAAAAAAAAAAGAGAAAGGGAGGATTTTAGGGTCTATATCGTTCCTACTTTAATTCTATAAGAAAGTATAGCTATTACTATTCCCTTAGAACTAAGGTAGGTTTATAAATATCTTCCTCTCCTCGAACTACGTTTTATCGTTATTTATATTATTATTATTCGTTACTTATAAATTTCTTAAGTTATTATCGCATTTGAAGTAGATTAATTATATATATATATATATATTAATAGCGGGGATATATAGACGTAGCGAAGGCACCTAACTCTCTAAGAAGCCTATAAAGGCTATTAAAAAGAGCAAAAGAATCCGCCTCTAGGTACTATTAGAAAGGGCTAGAACTAAAGGGAACTAGAAAGATAATAAATAATATAGCTCTACCTATAAATAGGTAAGAATATTAAGAGTAGGCTTAAAAGATATATAGAATAATTCGCAGATCTAATTAAAAGAAATTATCTAAATTAGACGTGGATTCGCTAAGAAATTACTAAAAAACGAGGTATAGGGTTATTAAGGTACTAATAATAATAATAATTATCTATCCTATCTTCTCCTCCGCTATGCTCCTCTCTCCTACGCTCTACTCTATAGTCTTCCTATAACGGGTCCGTGCGCTAAGGGAGTCTTCCGAAGGTCGCGCAGCTAAGTCTATCTTATCCTATCCTAGTAGTTCCTTACTAGGAAGTAATATAAGAGAGGTTTTAATAAGATAGCTTTATCTTATTAAACTTCGATATATAGACCCTCTATTATGAGCTTCTAGCTGATATTTTATTAATTAGCCTAGGTCCTTTATGTAAATTAGAACCTTAGTACTACTGAAGTACTTTATAAAATAAAGATATTAAGCTTATGTTAATTATTTATTAATAGCCTTTATTAATAAAATACCTATTAAAAGATACTAAGTCTAGCTAAAACTAAATAGACTTCCTTATAATTAATTATTTAAAATAAGAAAAGAGGGAATTAGAAAGGATATAACTTAAGAATGGATTAAGAGTTGAATAGCTAGGTATACCCCTCGATTTTTAAATCTAAAGGCTTCCTCTCTAGATAGAATAGATCCTAACCTACTAATACCTAAGGACCCCGATCAATAAATTGGTCTATCAATTCGTTCTAATTTAAAAGAGTTAAATAGGGAGGAAGGTTTATTAAAAGAACTAAATATTGAAAATATAAATAGGAGGAATTAGTATAAGAGATATAAGAGGGATTATAATTAATACTAATTTATTAACTTTATAAAATACCTTAATTACCCTAGGTTTATAAAGCTATTTATATCGCTCTACCTAGCTCTTATTACCCTAAGGGATATTATATTTAACCTTATTAATACCTTAGTAGTTTTTATTACTAAGAGACTTAAAGGGAACCCTATACTAAATAAAGTTGAACCTATACTAGTAATCCTATAGTATATATAATAAAATTAAGAATTTATAAATTACTTAATAACCCAATATAGAAGAGGGTTATTTATAAATATTTTAGCTTAGGTAGGATATTTATTAGACCTCTATAATATATAGGGGAAGCTAATAAGGTAAGAAGGGTTAGATAATTTAGAAGTTATAGCCCTTTTTATACTTGAAATTAAGGGTTACCCTCGTAATATCTATACCCTAATCTATACACTAGCTTAATAACTTAAGAAAGAGATTAATAAAGCTTCTATAATACTTAAGGGATAAGAGGTAAAGAACCTTTAGGATATTATTAGAGCTTTTTCCTTATTAAACTGTAGTAACTATTAGTAGGCTACGACCTTTATAAACTAGATATAAAGTAACTACTTTTATTATAAGCCTATATAGGAGTGGAATAGTAATTAATATTTTATTAAGGCGATATAGGACCTTAATATATAGTATTATAAGATAGGAGCCCCTTAATAACTCCAAAAGCTCCTATTAGTAGGCAATTATATAGTTAATCTAGTTTAATAGAGGCATAGATTTATATATAGCCTCCGATATATTTAATAGGCTAGAGCTCTAATATAAAAGGGAATACTATTACTATATTTTAATAGGATAACCTTCAGTAATAGTATTTTATTTACCAACTCTAAGTTCTCCTTAGTTAACTAGTATATATCTATAATTACTTTAGAGTTTTATAACCTAGTTACTTATACTAATATAGCTCTATAAGATACCCTATTAAGCTAAGAAGATTTTAAGAAGGTATCTTTCTTCCTCCTATACCCTCCTACTCCTTTAACTATAGAAAGTAATATAATAAACTTTAGGAATAATAATTATACTATACTATCTCCTATAGGGGAGATTCCTTAACTTATTTATAAATTATTAGTATTATCTAAGTCTACCCTATTTAGAATACTAGATAAGGAGCTTAAATACCTTAGATATTAACTTTAATTATAAGACTTATAGACGCTAGGTTAAGGTATAATTACTAAACTACGCCTAAGAATTATAGGTACAAATATATTATTATATTTTAAGCAATCTAATTCTTTAGATGAGCATAGTTATAATTATATAGACTGTATCTAATAAAGAGTTAACTAATAGGGTTAAGTCGAGTAGAATACGCCTAAAGGAGCGTAATATTATAACCTTTTCAGCTTAATATAATAGGGCGGATAGTTTTAGCTATACTAAGGATTAGAGTAGGATAAAGAGTATAATAAGGAGGAGGAAGTAATAAGGCTATTATTAAGATATGATCTATAGTAGAAAATAGTTAAACCTAAGGGACCTTCTTAGTAATAAGATCGCTTACTTAGAAGATATTATTAATAAAAAAATCTATAAATAGAGTTTACTTATAGTTTTTATAAAGGTAGTTTTGTTTATATATTAAGACTCTCTTTTATAATATTATAAAGAGTCTTAAGGGATAATTAGAATAAGACAAAATAGACTTAGCTATATAGCTTTTAAAAAAGCTCCCTTAGTATATAGGCTTATTATAGGAGGACTATAGAGTAGAGCGTAGAGGAGAGAAGCGTAGTAGACTAGAGGATTATTTATATATTATTATTACTAATACCTTAATAATCCTATACCTCGTTTTATAGTATTCTCTTAGCGAATTTATACCTAGTTTAGATAATCCCTTTTAATTAGATCTATAAATCACTTTATATATCTTTTAAGCCTATTCTTAATATTCCTACTTATTTATAGGTAGAGCTATATTACTCTTTATCTTTCTAGTTCCTATCGGTTCTAGCCCTTTCTATTAGTAAGGATTAGAATATCTTAATTAATATAAGTCCCTTTAGGAGAACGTAGAGTACTTATGAGTATTACTATAGGAATATTCGACTATCTACGCAGTAGGTAGGAGACTCCTACTCGCCCGGTAGGCTAGATCTAGCTTCAGATCCGTAGCCCGGGTTAGAATAACTAGGACCTAGCGAGTAGTTATATAACGTATTATATAACCTACCTTATTAGCCTTCCTATATTATTCCTACCTCGCTAGCTACCTCCTAACCTAACTTACTATTATTAATTATTTAGACTTTATACTATGCCTACCCTCGTTCTCTTCTTATACTAGTATTTATAAAACGAATACTAATGAGTAGTTAATATTAGAATTATATTATGATTATAGATTAGTAAGGACGAATATACTAAAGAGATAATATTTATTACCTAAGAATCCCGAGCCTCCTCTTATATATATTTATTATACTAATAGAGATTTCAAGCTTTAGTTACTAATAGCTTAGCCTCTGCTTCTAACTTACTACCTCTAAAGTTATTACTAATATCGTAGGCGAAGTTTTAAATCCCTTATTATTAATAGTAACTACGGTCTACCCCGTTATAACCTCAATACTAACGATTAATAGTTCGCGATCTTTTATTACGCTAGTAAAGTTATTACTTTCCCCTTACTTTTACTCTTTTTTAATACCTTTTACTACCCTTATAGTTATTACAAACATTATATCCTATAACCGCTACCTACGCTACCTTCTATTAATACTATAATTATTTAGAGCCCTCTGCTAACTTTCCCTCCTTCTACCTGCGTTAACTACCTATTTTACTAATTTTAACTCCTATAAAGTCTTTTTAACAAACTTAATATATTCAGCGTTATTTAATACCTTCTAATATTAATACTAACGTCGCTACTTATCCCTCCTTTAACCCCCTCCTTAACGCTTAAATCTACTACTTTTAACCCTCTATTTATACTACTACGTAGTAATAACCTAAGATAATAGTAATAAGCCCTAACTACTTACTATGAGAGAGAGTAGTAGTAAGCCCCTATTACCTACTTAAGTAAATTACCTTAATCTTGACTACCCGCTTTAACTACTATAATAACATAATATCTATATTATTACGAGGTTATCTATAACTTTAAAAACTTATAACTTCTAAACGTGATAGGCGTTAACTACTTATATAAGATAGTTTTAAAAGGATTATAGCTTTAACTTTTATCATAACTACTAAATTAGGTTTATTTATAGTTACTAAAAGTCGAGCTCCTAACTTTAGGCCGCTACCTCCCCCCTCTCCCCTCCCCCCCCTTTCTCCTACCCCCTCCTCTATCAAAATAATCCCTCTCCTACTCTCTTACTTTTCATAACTTTATTACTTATAACATTATTACTTATAATATTATAACTTTATAATCTTAACTTCTTAGCTTTATCCTACTTATATTATATTTATTATATCTAATTATAATAAGTATTAAAAAGCTTTTAGTAATAACTACTCTACTAATACTAAAGGTCTAATCGATCTATCCTAATTAGCTTATACTAGTAGCGCTTATTTCTCTAGAGTAACAAGGTATATACTAAGTCCTTTACTAAAGACTACCTAGATTAGTTAATTATAATTAGTAATTATATTATTAAAACCTTATTATTTATACCTCGATTTGTTTTTAATTTTTTCCCTTCTTATCCCCTTTTAAATCCATTATATCTACTACTTTTAAGTTATCTAGGAATATCTATCCTAGATAATAAATAATTGATAATCCCCTCTTTAGGGTTAATAAGATCTAATAAGTAAATAAGTATTTAAATCTATTTTTTAAGGAAGTATTTTAAACCCTTTTTTTAATTCTAAATCCTCGTTTCTCTAAGTAATCCCTTTATTAAGAAGGTCCCCTTTTTAGAGAAGTCTATTAAGTAATCTTTTAAACTTTTCTCTCTTTTTTAACCTTTCCTCTTTTTAACTCTTCCCTCTAAGTAATTCCTTTACTAAGAAGGTCCTCTCCTTAGGGAAATAAGCTAACTAATCCCTCCATAGGTCCCCTCTTTAGGGAAATACGTAATCCCTTTTAAAAGGTCCCCTTCTTAGGGAAATAAGTAAGTATTTAATAACTATATAAGGGAAGGAACTAGGTTATTAATAGGAGGAAGATTAAGTAATAATAACTATAAGTCGCTTAATATAGGGACTAATTACTTAAAGCTATAGCTTAGGGATAGTACCCCTAATTAAGGTATAAAGGTAAGCCTAATTATTTTATATAACTTCTAAATATATCTATTACTCCTTCTTAATAGCTAATAATACTAATACCTCCCCTATCGCCTCCCCTTTCTCTTTACCTCGATATTAATAAGTAATCCTAATCCCTAATAACTTTAAACCTATTATTAATTATAAGATATGTAATTAAGTTAAGCCCTTTAGTACTAAAGAGACTAACTAAGCTAAGATCGCTAGCTATATTACTTATTATATTAGTAAGTATCTTAAGAACTATATCTAAGGTTACTAACTATAAGCTAACTTTAAGGAAGACTTTGAGGATATTATCAAGATCTTTAACTATGTAGATAACTATACTATTAAAGCCCTTTATAAAGTCCTTATTAAGCTCGGAATTACGCCGCAGCCCCTTCGCAAAAAGACTAGAATAAGTTCACCTAGTTCGCAGGCATAATTCGGGAAATACTATATAGGTATTTTAACCTATACCTTCTACTAGTTAAGGAAAACAATATAGGAACCCTATATATTCCTACTACTCGCAAGCAAACCCTCGCATAAAGTCGGACGCGCGCCGCACCGGGGCCGATTACATCGGAGCCGAACGGGCCACTGAGGCTCTCATAAAGTCCTTATTAATAATAGTGTATTTATTATTTATAATAGTAATTAATTTGAGGAAAATATTGCTAATATTACTCAATAATCTAACCTCTACCTAAAGTCTAATGATTACTTTAATTTAGTTAAATTATAATATATAATAATTATTAGAAGGTATAGTAAAGACCCCGCTTTCTTTATAGAGATTATATAGGAAGTTAAAACCCCTCTTTTTCCTATTATTACTACTCCTTTATAATAACGCTAAAAGCCATCTACTATACCTATAACCCCTATATATTAACCCCCCTATCCCCCTTTAGTAGAGACTACCTAACACCTAACGCTTTTTATTCTAAAATATTAGGAATAATCCCTAAGGTCTTAAGTTTATGAGGCTTATATGTTGGAACTAGTAAGCCTAGTTTCTGCTAAATAAGATCCCTTTATTATACTAACTTAAGAGTCTTACTAAGTTTTATAATAATAATACCCTTAAGTATAGTAGTAAAAAAATGGATACATTAGATTTAAAGCTCTTCGTTTCTAAGAATTATTATACTAAAGCTAGTATATCCTTATAGTAATATACTAAAGCGTTTTCCTGTATACTAAACGTAGATACCTAAGAGTATTATTTCTAATATATTTACTACTAAATACACGCTATTATTATATACTAAGGTAGTTATATTGATAAAGAAGTACTTTAAAACCGAGGAATTCTATATTACTAATAAGGAGTTATAGGATAATACCATATTACCTAACCTTATATATAAAACCCCTAATAAATCTATTACTAAAAACCTCGAGATCCTATTTAAAGCCCTCTCTATTATTAGACTTACTCTTAATAAGGAATTTAATACTAATAAAAGCCCCCTTTACTATAGGGTTTAAAGCACCTACTAAGGAGTTTAAGAGTATAAACCTACCCTCTATAAGTATCCTACTAACTTATAAGATCTCTATAATTCCCTTCGTTCTATAGTTAGTACTACTTCTTAAATAACTTAAAGCTTTAAGATATAATTTATAGCTTTGGAGGACTTAGAGGAGTATAATATAATAAATACTAACTAATTAAGTTCGGAATTACACCGCAGCCCCTTTGCAAAAAGATTATAATAAATTCACCTAGTTTATAAGTATAATTCAGGAAATACTATATAGGTATTTTAACTTATACCCTCTACTAGTTAAGGAAAATAATATAAGAACCTTATACGTTCCTACTACTCGCAAGCAAACCCTTTAAAGATTATAAAGTTAGATACGCGCTATACTAGGGCTAATTATATCGGAGCTAAATAGGCTACTAAGGCTCTTGAAGTAATACCCTCGCTAAACCTTCTAGTAAGGTAAAGGCTACTATATAAGATAACTCCTTAACCTAAAAGGCTAACCTTCTAGTAAGGTACTAAAGGTGCTATAAAAGCTACTATATAAGATAACTCCTTAACTCAAAAGGTTAACCTTCTAGTAAGGTATTATAAATACTACTATATAAAAGGTAACTCCTTAACTAAAGAAGTCTTTCCTAAGAGGCTCTTATAGCTAGAAGTATAAGAAGCTCTATAAGTAGGGCCTTATAACTCTCCCTCTTCCTTATCCTTATCCCTTAACTATATTAGTACTAAACCCTATATATAAATATACTAAGCCTAAGCGAGGCACGCCCTTTAGTATAAATAACGCAGAGGGGATCGCTAGAGAGTTTAGCCTCGATATAATCAATAAAACCCGCTCCTTTATTAACTACTCCGCTACGACGGTATAGTGAAGATAGTAATAACTTCTAGCGGATAAAGCGGTAATAGAGGCGGTATTAGCAGCGCGGGGAGTGCGCGAGAGGATAAGTCGATAGTTTTATAATTTAAATAATTAAAAACTACTTTATTATTAAGATAAAGTTAAAGATCGTGAGGCTATCTAGTAGGGTATATATAAGTATAGCTATAGTTAGGAAAGGTAGTTAGCAATTACGATCACATAACTAAAGGCTATATATTATTAGGAGGCGCGGAGTTAGAAGGTCTATTGCACTTAAGCAGGTAAAATCACTATGCAGTAGCTAGAGGCCATATACTAACTAATAATTCTAAGGTAATCCTTATTATAACCTCTACTAAAATTGTAATAGTAATAATAATAGTAGATTTTAGTAAAACTAGCTATATTAATAAGAATCCCCTTTATACTCTTAATTATATACTAATCGCTAGAACCTAAGAAGATATTAGATTTACTATAAGCCTAAGTACTAATTCTAGAAGTATAGTAATAATAAATATAAGTTTAAGTCTAAGTACTCTTAAAATATTACTAAAAACGGGTTTAAGGCCTTCCCTATTAACTTTGGAAGTAATAATAAGGACTAGGAAGCCCTAGCAAATAATATTAATACCAATAGCGAGGTTAAGTAGTACCTTTAGGATTACTAGTAGCATTAATCTTAGCCCTCCTCCCCTTATAGGTTTATTATATTTATTACTAATATTATATTTATAGTTAATATTGATAGATTAGTAAATTCGCTACTAAATTAGCCGACTGTTTATGTAGTTATAGGTATTAATCTAACTACTAACCCTAAGCCTACTTTACTTCCTACCTAGCTTATCTTACCTAGAGCGTCTACCCTAACCTAATCATTTATACTTAATAGTAGGTACTCTAAGGAGGGTTTATAGGATATTATACTAGATTTGGGTACTACTAGAGTCTCTAATACTAGCTAATAGTAAGTCGTTACCCTATACTAGATCTGCCTATTAATAGCGATTAATAGGGTAAACACTAGCTATGCGAGAGTACGCTTTAGCCCTAATTATACTGTTTAGATTAGGGATATTACCTAAGCCTAGATAGAATCCTAGATAACGCTAGCGCGCGATGTTCATACCTAACTACCTATAGGCCTCTGGCCACTACATAGTGATTTTACCTACTTAAGTGCAATAGACCTTCTAACTCCGCGCCTCCTAATAATATATAGCCTTTGTTCACGTGATTATAACTCTCCTACCTATAGCTGCACTTATATATGCCTATAGCCTCATGATCCTTAACTTTATATTAATAATAACGTGGGTTTTAATTATTTAAACTATAAAACTATTAACTTATCCTCTTACGCACTACCCGCGCCGCTATTAAATACTACCTCTATTACCGCTTTATCCGCTAGAGGTCTAGGTATGCTATCGTTAGCAACGCTCTCTCTATATCAAAGCAGTTAGCGCAAGCTATACTTACTCACGTTCGTAGGTTACTTTACTATAATAAGTATTCTATATTAGCTTATAACCTAGAAGCCCTAATAGGCCTAGGCTGCCTAGGCTGCCTCTAACTTAGTAATACAGAGGACCTACTCGAAGAAGGGCTACTCTATAGGGTATATAATAACCTACTAAACCTCTACTACTAAGTTTACTTACTTAGCTCTAATATTATTATACCTTATAGAGTCCCTTATAGGGGTATTAAGGTAAGCCCTCTTAAGGGCTATACTAATAATATACTCTCTATATATAGTAGAGTAGTTAATAAAGGAGCGGGTTTTATTAATTATATTAAGGCTAAACTCTCTAGCGATCCCCTCTATATTATTTATACTAAAGAGCATACCTCGCTTAGGCTTAGCGTATTTATATATAAGGTCTAGTATTAATATAGTTAAGGGTTAAGGATAAGGAAGAGGGAGAGGTATAAGGCCTTACTTATAGCAAAGCTTCTTATACTTCTAGCTATAAGAACCTCTTAGGAAAGACCTCTTTAGTTAAGGAGTTACCTCTTATATAATAGCGTTTATAATACCTTACTAGAAGGTTAACCTTTTAGGTTAAGGAGTTATCTTATATAGTAGCTTTTACCTTACTAGAAGGTTTAGTGAGGGCGTTACTACGAGAGCCTTAATAGCCTATTTAGCTCTAATATAATTAGCCCTTATATAGCGCGCGTCTAACTTTATATAAGGGTTTACTTGCAAGTAGTAGGAATATATAGGGTTCCTATATTATTTTCCTTAACTAGTAGAGGGTATAGGTTAAAATACCTATATAGTATTTCGTAAATTATGCTTGCAAACTAGGTGAATTTGTTATAGTCTTTTTGCAAAGGGGCTGCAGCGTAATCCCGAACTTAATACCTAACTACCTAACTAGATCTACTATCTCTACCCCCCTAGGACTATTATAAAAGTTATTAAACCCTTCTATAGTATTACCAAAGCTAGTACCTATTAGTCGGCTACCTATAGCGCCTATTATTATGATAAGTTATATATAATTAGCTCTGCCTTTAACTACTATCTACTTATTACTAATAACTTAAGCCCATACTTTACTATTATTAGTATATAAATAGATAAGATAATTAGTCTCTCTAATAATACTTTTTCTACTATTAGAAAAGAAGAGCTCTAGAAGGCTAAATTTATAGCTAAACCTAAGGAAAAGCTCACGCCCTAGACCCCTATTACCTTTAATAATAGAATAATCTCTATTACTAGTACTAGCGCTATTATATTATATTAAAAAGGCTAAGGCGCTAGGATCGAGCCTATAAATAAGACTCCTTATAAGATACTAGTAAAAGAATAGTATATTAAATAGCAGGCTAGAGGGGTTTATATAGCCTTAATTTACTAACTAGAAGCCTATTTTAACCTATTAACCGCTACTTAACGCTAGGATCTAACTAATAAAGATACTATTACCCTTAATAAGCGCCTATAATAGCCAAAACATAACCTTAACCGAGACTTAGTATTTATTACGTTATTACTACTTATTATTAAACTATTCATATTTATACACAGATTATTTACTAATAATTAAGACCTAATATTATAGTTAGGTTACGTCGTTATACTTACTAATAAAACGACGAATAATATAACCTTTATTTTCAATAGTAATATTATCTATTATAGCTCTACTAAGTATAAATACGTTACCTATAGCGTATTAGCTTTAGAGATCTACGCTATAGTTACTAGCACAGACCTCGTCTTTGCTATTACTTTAACCTTTTAATAAGTTACTACTAAGCTAGGTATTACTAACTCTATCCCTATAGTAATATATACTAACTTATACTTGCTATATAAGTGCCTAGTTAAACTTAGTACTCTAAAGGAAAAGAGGCTTATAATGAATATTATAGCCCTCTATTATTTATATAAGCGCTATAAGCTATCTAAGATCTAATAGGTTAATAGCGAAGATAGCCCCGCTAACGTACTAATAAAGATAACGCTTAGTAAAGTATTATACCGTTCTATTAATAGGAATGAATTAATAATATATATGGAAGGATAGGTAATATAACTAATAGAAGGATTAGTATAATAAGGGTATAATAATAGGTATTTATAGAAGGATAGAATTATAGCTAAAACTAGCTACTTTTCGCTTTGTTTAGAAGCTAATAATAGCTTCTAACCTATTATTCGATATATATAATTAGATAGGCTTATTAAGCGATTACTAATAAAAAAGAAAAACTACTAGTATAGGAATATTTACTTACCTATATAGTAAGTAAGAGACTCCTACTCGCTTAGTAAGCTATATCTAGCTTTAGATCCGTGGCCTAGGTTAGAATAACTAGGACCTAGCGAGTAGTTATATAACCTATTATATAATCTACCTTATTAGCCTTCCTATATTATTCCTACCTCGCTAGCTACCTTCTAACCTAACTTAATATTATTAACTATTTAGACTTTATACTACGCCTACCCTCGTTCTCTTCGTATACTAGTATTTATAAAACTGATAATTACTCCTTAAGGTACGATTTATAGATCTATCTATATTATTGTTAGAAGCTAGCTATCTTATAGTTTAAGGTTATATCCCGCTAAATAAAGCTCTTATAAATCTTTCTTTAGATTACTTCCCCTAATTGAAAGAGGATCTAATATCTAAATAAGCTAAGGAGGAAGAAAATATAATACTTATAAGTTTATAGATATCGAAGCTAATATTATATAGTTAAAGGAATAAAGTCTTCTAGTTAAGAAGTAAAGTTATTATTATAATATCTTCTAAATAGAAGGATAAAGTAGATAGTTACAACTCTTTTTAATTAATAGAAAAGGAAATAATATAAACTAAGTAAACTAAATAAATATAAAAAAGGTCTAATAACCTTAATTTTATTACTCTAGGCTCATATAGATCTACTTTAAGTTTTATTACTTCATATAGAAAGGTCTTCCTAATAACGCTCTTATCTTAGAAGAATTTATAGCTTTATTATATTAATATCTCTTAAAGGTTAGTAAATCGCTCTTAATACTTAGGGCTATAATAATATGGGGTTTATTAGTCTTTACTTACTAATCTAGTTAATCTTGCTATACTTATTAGCTTAGTAAGACTACTAATCGCTATATTAGTCTTATATATAGCTATCTTAGCTACCTTAGCTATAACTCGCTAGTCAAATAATAATAGCTATAATAATATATAAGGGATAAGGAAAAGGGATATACTCGCTAGAACCTACTAATAGCATAAAGAAGGGGGGATTTTAAGGTTTATATTATTCCTATCTTAATCCTATAAGAAAGTATAGCTATTACTTTTCCCTTAGAACTAAGGTAGGTTTATAAATATCTTCCTCTCTTCTAGATTATATTTATTATTAATTATATTGTTAGTGTTTATAGCCTCTGGCCACTGCATAGTGATTTTACCTACTTAAGTGCAATAGACCTTCTAACTCCGCGCCTCCTAACAATATATAGCCTTCGGTTACGTGATCCTCTCCTAACTATAGCTATACTTATATATACCTATTATACTAGATAGCCTCACGATCTTTAACTTTATATTAATAATAGCGTGGTTTTTAATTATTTAATAGGCTATAAAATTATCGACTTTTCCTCTCGCGCACTACCCGCGCTGCTATTAAATACCGCCTCTATTACTGCTTCGTCCGCTAGTAGCTATGCTATCGTTAGTAACGCTCTCTCTATATTAAAGCAGTAGGCGCAAGCTATACTTCCTAACGTTTACCTAGGCTACCTAGGCTACCTCTACCTTAGTAATACGGAGGACCTGCTTAAAGAGGGCTACTCTATAGGGTATATAATAACCCGCTAAACTTCTATTACTAAGTTTACTTACTTAGCTCTAATACTATTACGCCTTATAGAGTCCCCTATAGGGGTATTAAAGTAAGCCCTCTTAAGGGCTATATTAATTATATACTCTCTATATATAGCAGAGTAGTTAATAAAGGAGTAGGTTTTATTAATTATATTAAGGCTAAAATCTCTAGTAATCCCCTCTATATTATTTATACTAAAGGGTATACCTCGCTCAGGCTTAGGGTATTTATATATAGCGTCTAGTATTAATATAGTTAAGGATTTATTATAGGTTATAGGGATAAGGATAAGGAAGAGGGAGAGGTATAAGGCCCTGCTCGTAGTAATAGAGCTTCTTATGCTTCTAGCTATGAGAACCTCTTAGGAAAGACCTCTTTAGTTAATAAGTCACCTCTTATATAGTAGCGTTCACCGTACTAGAAGGTTAACCTTTTAGGTTAAGGAGTTATCTCATATAGTAGCTTTTCTAGGCTTTAAGAGCCTTAGTAGCCCGTTCGGCTCTGATATAATTAGCCCTAGTGCGGCGCGCGTCTAACTTTATATAGTGATATTAAGAGGGTTTACTTATAAGTAGTAGGAATATATAGGGTTCTTATATTATTTTCCTTAACTAGTAGAGGGTATAGGTTAAAATACCTATATAATATTTCCCGAATTATACTTATAAACTAGGTAAATTTATTATAGTCTTTTTGCAAAGGGGCTGCGGCGTAATTCCGAACTTAATTGTTAGTATTTATTATTTATAGATTTTCTAGGCTTATTATTATACTTAAAGTAAATTAATCATATATATATATATTAGTAGCGGGGATATATAGATATAATAAAGATACCTAACTCTCTAAGAAGCTTATAAAACCTATTAAAAAGAGTAAAAGAATCTGCCTCTAGGTATTATTAGAAAGGGCTAGAACTAAGAGAAACTAGATAGATAATAAATAATATAACTTTACTTAACAAATACATAAGAATATTAACAATAAGCTTAAAAAATATACTAAGTAATTTATAAATCTAATTAAGAGAGATCTTTTAAATTAGGTATAAATTCGCTAAGAGAATACTAAAAAACGAGGTATTAGATTATTAAGGTATTAATAGTAATAATATATGAATAGTACTAATATCTACTACGCTCCTCTCCTCTATGCTCTACTATATAGTCCTCCTATCATAGGGCTATGCGTTAAGGGAGCTTTTTAAAAGCTACGTAGATAAGTCTATCTAATCCTATCCTACTATATATAATATAAATAACTTTACTTTATTATTTCTTTTATAATTAGGCTTATTAATAAGTAAGTTTTATATATATCGCTTTATATTTAGACATTTTAAGGGATACTGCGTAGTTAGGTATCTTTCTAGCTGCTGCTATATCTAGGGGGGTATATTATAATACCTTTAGTATTTTCTATTCCTACTATAGTATATAACCTATATTAGTTCTAGAATAACTCTTTTCTCAGGTCGTTCCTCTAACTATAGTTATAAGTAACTACGTTATAGCTACTATCGTTTTAATAGAATAAGCTCTTTAGTAACTATAAATATAGCCCTATAGGACGTTTCTCAATGCATAGAAACTTCTAAGAAGGTTAGTAATATAGTAGTCCTGCCTATTACTAGCTTTAGCCCTAGTATATAGTAAATAGGTACTAAGGATTATAATAATCCTATAGCTTTTATTAAGTATAACTTTAAGGGTAAGATATAGCCGCGCGATTACTCTATAAGTTTAGCTAACGAGGACAAAGGTATATAGAAGCCCGAGGAGCTCCGTTATATTAGCGAGCAGAACGAGGAGAAGGCCCCCTCCTTATAGACCCTATAATAGTAACGACTTTTCTTTCGGTATATATCTTTTAATACTTATATCTCAAGCGGCGTCCTAAAGGCTATGTTTTCAGTGCGGACGGATTTTTACGTGTTTTAACTCTGAATTGGTTTTATACGGCACCGGTAGAAGAAACTACGAGCGAATAGTATATTCTATTTGAGCTCGGAATTACGCCGCAGCCCCTTTGCAAAAAGACTATAATAAATTCACCTAGTTTATAGGTATAATTCGGGAAATATTATATAGGTATTTTAACCTATACCCTCTATTAGTTAAAGAAAATAATATAGGAACCCTATACGTTCCTACTACTTATAAGCAAACCCTCGTATAGAGTTAGACGCGCGCTATACTAGGGCTAATTATATCGGAGCTAAACAGGCTACTAAGGCTCTTATAATAAAGCTACTATATAAGATAACTCCTTAACCTAAAAGGTCGACCTTATAATAAGGTACTACGAACGCTACTATATAAGAGGTAACTCCTTAACTAAAGAGGTCTTTCCTAAGAGGTTCTTATAGCTAGAAGTATAAGAAGCTCTACTATAAGCAGGGCCTTATACCTCTCCCTCTTCC
>JAVHLU010002156.1:0-20952 GCA_036785755.1 Colletotrichum ledebouriae
GACTAATTAGGCTAGTGACTAATACTAACCTAGTTTAGTCTAGTCAAAAAAATAGCTGAATTTAGTCTGACTAATTTAGTTAGACTAATTAGTCGACTAAATACTAACTGACTTTTTCCCAACCCTGACAGCGACCGCGTGCGCGCTAAACCGCCGCCGGATTGATGGGAGTGGTCCCTGGGGAGTGGAGGATGTTGCTATTTCCAGACATCACAGCCGCGGACCCGCTCCTCGGCCGCGTGTTGAGGCGGCTCATCGTCGAGCTCAGCGCCGTCTGCGCGTCTAAGGGGTAGCTGCTCGGCGGCGGGGAGTGAGAGCCGCCGATGACAGAATATGGCACGGCGGGCGAGTTCGGTCCCGAAGGCGGTGTGACCGGGCCAGGGTTGGGAATTAGTCAGGTTTAGTCAAAAATTATTCAAATTAGTCAAAGCTTTAGTCACTATATAGAAGATATAGCTAAAATTATAAAAAATATTTTATTAAATACGAATAATAGTTATATATACTATATATTTTTACGAGATTTATATTAGTAATATATAGCCTTTTATTCTAATTATTAAGTAGATTAGTTACTTTTTAGTCACTTTTAAGAAAAGTTTAAGACTAATTTGACTAATTATAGTTTATATATTATAAATATAATATACTTAAGAATTAAAAGCTATATATATTATATTTAATTATTAAACTATATAGTTATAAATTTATTTTATCTATTTTATCTTTATATTATATATATATATATTTTCAAAAAAGTAGTGTCTTTTGACTAATTGACTAAAATCGTGACTAATTCCCAACCCTGGACCGTGTTCCTCCTGTTTGGAAAGGAGCATCTCTTTGCCGCTCATGGGCTGGCCGAGTGGAATCGCGCGCGTTTGCGAGCGACTCGAGCCGCGGCTGGACCGGGGCGTCGGGAGGATCCTGTTGTTCCCGCCCTTCCTGACGTGAAGCGCTTGTTCTTGGTGCATGTCAACCGCCATCTCGGGCGGCGATAACGTGCCACCGCCGTTCTGCGACATTTCCATCAAGGCGGCGCGCTGGATGTCTTCGAAGTTCACGGGCGCGACGGGCATTTTGCTCAGACGGCGAATGGCACGGCTGTTCTTCTCGACGAAGCTAGCCATGGCGCGCAGGGCGTCGGCGTCCTAGCGACTCGCGACGACGCTGACGTCGCCCGTGTCCACGCGGCCTCGGGCCTGGTACACGGCGTTTCGCGTCAAAGGTTGCTGACTGTGCATCTGAGGGGCCGTCGTGGAGTCCTGTCGCAGCAAGGCCTTGACTTGCGCCATGACGCGGTCAAAGTCAATGTTCTGGTTCGGGTTCGCGCGGGACATGTAGTAGGGCTGCTGCTGCTGCTGCTGCTGCTGCTGGTCGTCGGCGGCGGGGTCGAGCAGGTTGGAGGAGAGCTCCGCCTTGGTGGCCAGGACGAACAGGCTTCCGTCGCTGATGCGTCTGCGGACGAGCGCCCAGCGGGTTCGGGCTGGGCTCTTCTCGGGCTGGGGCTGGTAGACCCAGCACCGCGCCAGCTCGGCGTAGAAGACTTCTAGATGACTGGCCATGCGCTCGAGGACTTGTAGGAGGAAGGTGGACAGCGCGGTAAGGCGGGAGTTTTCGACGTCCGGGTCGGAGGAGTTCTTGATGAAGGCGGTGATGCTGTCGAAGGCGTCCATGCCGGTGCAGGCTTCTGGGCGGAGGTCCTCGAGGAGGTCGATGTCGAGCTCGACGCTGTGGGCGGCGTAGGCGAAGACACCTCGCTCTTGGAAGCGAAGGGCCGCGTCGGCGCCGCAGACGAATTCGCCTACGAGGGCGACTTCCTTGGTGCAGGAGGCCGCGTCGCTGCTGGTCTTTGCGCGAGCCACGGTGCCAAGGATATCGGGGAGCTTGGTATCAGCTGCGGGGCCGTTGGCGCTCGCGACGCCAAAGGAGAGTTTGAGGACGAGTTCTTGGAGCTTGGGTCCGAAAAGGACCGCGAAGCCGCCTTGGAGCAGTCGAGATTGGTAGCCGTAGAAGGTGCGGACGGCGATGATGTTAGGAAGAGACTCGCGGAGCCAGATGTTGTTGCTGCCGGCAGGGTCATGGGAGGAGGTTTCGAGGGAGGCGCCCATGATTTCGTACATTTCGAACTGGTGAGCGACAAGGGTCTCGACGGTGCTTCGCAGGTATGCGGACCACAGATCGTGGAGGGCGGAGATGTCGTCGCTGCCACAGTCCGGTTTGGGGGTCAGGTGGCCGACGAAGTACTTTGCCAGGAGACTGGCCACTTCGGGGTTGTTGGTATGGGCGAGATAATTGATTGATTTTATGCAATCGACACCAGAATTAGACTTGATGATGAGAGTTCTGCCCGGGTGCATGGGACAGAAGTCGGTGACATCGTAGGCGCTTCCGTGAACTCCGATCCAAATGCGGGAGCCGGGGCGGGAGCCGGAGCGGTAGCCGTTGTGGAGGGCGAATTGTGACAGAGGAATGGTTGGGAGAGTGCACGGCAGGGGCTTTGGTGTCATGAAGACGTCGAGCATGAAGCATCTTTCGGCAAAGGCCTTGTTGACGATGACATCTACACCACTCTCTGTGGCAGTTCTGTAGGTGTAAATCGCCTTGCGGATTCCCTGCATGACGGAGTCGAACACGGCGACGGAACCGCAGACGTAGACATAGCCTTCGAGAGCGCCCTGCTTCTTGGACATAACGAGATCGCAGATGGAAGCTCCCTGTTCCACAATCAAGGTGTCAATGTAGCGAGGAGGGATGTGCTTCTCGACGAGATCGTAACCATCGTATGCCAAGCCACGGGAGTCTCTGGAGAAGCGAGGTCGCCGGTGTCCGGCAGGAGCTCCTCCGTATAGCTATCAATCGAGTGGGTACACGGGACCTCGAGCGGAATGAGATCGGCCAACCGAGCCAGGTTATTGAGGTTAAAGACTCGGGCCCAAATTTGGGGCGGCGTGTCCATGGCGGCGTCTTGGAACAAGTCACCCAAGGAACCACTCATGGGCCATTCTGCAGTGCTGAGAACCTGCCAGACGGTGTTCGAGGATGCATGGAGCATTCCGTAGATCCTGAGCGCCGTTTTCTTCGTGATGGGCGCAAGATGGCCGCGTCGGAGGATATCGCTAACGGGCAGCTTTGGTATCGCAGTCCTCCTCACAGAGCCAAGGTGCATCTCGAAGCGAGCCCAGGTTCCGGAAACTTCTACGGGGGGGTCGACGTGCTGATCGAGGCGAAGGGCGGCGATGTCTTTGGCGCACTCTTCCCAGCTGTTCAGAGGCATTACTGCCAAACGATTTCCAGAGGCCAGGGGATACCAGTTTCCCGAATATCAAGCGTCACCATGCCGATTGAGCGCGTGGAATCAGGATCCACAGAAGACCTGTCCAAAACCCTGCTCATATAGCGGCGTTGCTCGAACGTGCCTCTCATTTGATGTGGCTCGACGGGCAGGGCGCCACGATAGGGCTCAAGACGCTCTTTCATGGCCTTGGAAAATTGCCGATGAGTTTCCTCCCATGGTCGTACTCCGTCGGCGGCGCCGGATCCGCCGTTGGTCTCGGTGCGACCGGTCTCGGCCGCGACTTCGAGGATGCCGAATACCTTGTAGCGGTGGACGCCCATGAAGCCGCGCTCGCCAGTGTAGGCTTCCACAATGGCGTCGAGGACACCCATCAATCTGGGGTCACCTGATTGCCGGACATACTCGGGAATTCGGCAGTGGTACTCGATGGGCGATGGAGGCGCGTAGGTTGGAGGGAAGCCAGGCGCGAAGGTGAAGGCCCTCGGCGCCAAGGAAGGAGGTGTATCTGAGTTGATTGATCAATGACATGAGCTCAGGTTGTGATTGCTTTCACTTACTTTTTTCTGCCCAAAAACGCACCCATCACAAGGTATGGAGGGACTGCGATCCCGAGGAGGCGGGGCATCGCTTCGAAACAGGGGCAGAGAATTTGGCCCAGCGAAACCATTACTGAACAGGAACGCAGTGGAGATTGAGTGAAACGTGAGCGATATATGTTCGAGTATCTCCTTTAGACGAATCATCTCATGGAGAAGGCCCTCGTTGTTGCGGTTCATTACATGCTCCTGGCAAGCGGCACTGGCGTCGGGGTAATGTTGGACAGAAGCTGTAGGTTCCATGAGCTACTCTGTTCCGTATGCAGAGAGGTGCATATAAACTTACCAGATGTCTCTGCAACTCCCTTTAAAAACGCCACCTCAGCGCGCTCACTGAACATGGGCCATCTGAGTTCGATATTGTCGAAGCGAGCGACGTAAGGATAACTTGATGTGACGTCCTTGACCTTTAGGTTGTATGATGACTGATCGACGAAGATGAGATCCATGGGGGAGTGTTCGCCCCATGAGACGAGATACCTGGAAGTAAGGCGAAGCGATGCTAAGAGGGATGCCGACCAACTCCTCTCCCAGGTAGTCACCCATCTTGCAGTTCAACCTCAGTTTAGACGGATTTGATGTGGCATTCACACCGTCGTGACCGCCGTACTTTTGCTCGAAGCGGTAGATGGAGCACAGCACGCCAAGAGCCACAAGCGCAGCCCAGAGGGCGTGGTCGGGAATAACATCTTCAGTGCCTTCGATGACGGGTGTTGCCGCAATTGATTCCCTTAAGCGGACGCGAGACACGCATCCCGGCATACTTTCGGCGAGATCAGACCATACGCGACCTGGTGACCTAGCCAAAGCACCAGCGGCCTCTTCATAGTCTGGTTCTGTGCTGAGGCAGACGTCTTTTCAACCTGTCAAGGCCCCAATCTCTTCAGCCCTCAAAATGACTTGACGCGCTGGTGTGCCGAGGGCAACGGTAGATAGGTCTTGTTCATGGACGTTCATGGCGTCCATCTGTTGTTGGTCCTGTACTGCATCGATCTCTCGTACTGAGGGGGTAGCTGGCGTATAGAACTTGTTTATAGACTTCCGTTCCCTGTGATTTTGTTGTTAGTGTCGAGTTTGGTAGAGTCTACATACGCTTACTAACCTCATGCGGAGCCACTCCTCAGCATCAACGCCACTGGGGATCTGGGGCTGTTAGTGGGAGGACTTCATTGATTATAAACTTGAAATTGAATTACATCAAACGCCGCATGAATGTCTCCTGGTTGAGAAAAGCCAGAGAATGAACATCCACGGGGTCCTATACGGCTGCTGGATCTGCTTCGTCTGCCGGAAGCGGCAGCTCCAGCTGGACATCTTCCTCTGCCTCGCATGGAGCCCGAGACTGGGCAAGATCTCTCTGAAAAATTCATGTTGAATATGTGACGGACTGTGTCTACTCCGTTCTGGCGATGAGAAACTAAACAGTGAATGAGGTGGAGCGCTTATTAAGAATAATGGTCGGAATGGCCGCTAGGGCAAGAGAAATTAACACCGCCTGGGCAAAGAATGAGAATGGCCTCTAGCCGAATAAATCCACACACAGGAAAGAGAGAGTCAGTTTAGGAATACGGAACAGGATGAAGTTCTCATGCCAGCGGGTTCGATGGCATCCTAAAAGGGTCCCTCAATACCGTCGAGCGTCGATGTCGTCTGGGGAGCCTCCTTTCTACTCCCCGACGACACGACCCACGACAGGAGGGGATGCGCCGCCGTCTTGGCCACTGCATGTCCGTCCCATGGGCAAACAAAATAAACCTGCAAACCGGGGCCATTAGACGGGAGGTCACCGCGGTCGTTTGAACTCTGATTCGCAGCTGTCAGGAACTGACGGGATAATTGGGAGAAAAGAAAAGAACACCGGGGGCCATGTTGACGGGCAGTGGCACCAGCAGCTGAACCCCATGATGCCAAAAACACGCTAGACTGCCGTCTTAGGATGACTTGACGCCATCCCAAGTTCAGGCCTTGGCTGTGCGCCCCAGAGTTTGGCTCGATTGGGGTCCTTGGCAAAATCGGGATGATCTCAGTGGCAGTCAAGGGGCGTCGAGGAAGGATGGTCTGTTCAGCGACCGCTGGCAGCCGTACCCTGTGGTGATGGCGAGTGCACCGTATCAACGTCTAGTTGACACTGAGGCAGAAAATCCGCTGGAGCTTCCCAAGCTGGGGAAGACGTTCGTCGAGGCGAGCTTTGTCCGTCACGGGTCGAGGACTGGAGGTGAGTTGATGTGAGAAAGAGAAGAAACAGGGGTTTGTGAGGGAAATAGCCTCAGTTCCAACGACCGGTAACGTCTATGTGGAGGCTTCCCCTGAGGACAGACCAGTCACGTGCCGTTAGCACGTCGCATATGGATCGGTACATGTCCAATGTACTTGATATGCCGCCACACATTGCTTCTTTTCCTGAATCTAAGTACTTCACCGTCAGGTAAGGTAGGTACGGGAGGGTGGAGTTTGAGAGCTTGGCACTTGCTCCCTGCGAGTTTGTAACGTTTGACACTCACCAAGACTTTGGGACTTCGTTGTGGGGCAAGGTACCGTTGCATTCGGTCTCTTGTTCCTGGCCTACAGTTACTGCACGAGACCGCAACGCTGCAAAGTCAGGCGCCTCTTCTCTCTTTAGACGTACGAACTTCCAAGCAATTCCTACAGGACCCGAGTCCACAAGTTAAGAAACAGCCCTCACACGGCCCTTTCCCGATTGATCTCCTCTAAGTCCCGGACAATGTGACAGCAAGGAGAGCCCCTGTCACACTAGACGCCGCCCTCTCCACGGGAGATTGTTCAGGAGGCACCATTCTTTCATCTACCATTGATTGCAGTCCATCGTGGACGTCTGTGATTGTGGGTTTGTTCACTGGATCTCTGTAGAAGGACTTAGACGCTACCTGTTCATTAGAATTATGCCTGTTACTCTCCTAAGCTACCAGCACGGCGGTTGTTTTAGAGGGAATCTTCAGAGAATCGCGCAGGAACACCAGGCTTTGCGTGGACCCAGAAACGCCATGCTTCTACCTTTGGGTCAAGGGTACATCTCACGGGTCAAGCTCTGACTATAGATAAAAGAAACCGTGTTATTTTATACCACGAAGAGGCAACTCTATAGCGCGGTCTAATTATTCCTATCTATAATACCTATAATAACTATAATCCCTTAGCTTAGATAATATAGTAGGTATTACGTGAGTTATAATTACCCCTAATAGACGTTGCAATACGCCCGTCGTCCCAAGAAATGGCTACTTACTTAGGGTGTGATTAATAACTCGACCTACGGTCCACGGTACGGTCTAGCGATATATCGCACGGGCCTTTCTTAATACCTACTCTTAGTAAAAATAGCTAAAGTATATATTTAACCTATATATAAGTAGCGTGATATAGCAGTAGCTTACTACTTACCTAGATTAACCCTATCCTTATTAGCTATAATTTTATAACTTTATTAGGGCTAGGATCCTACTATTCTAATAACTATATAAAGTTATTTAGAACTATATACTTATAATACCCCTATAATACCTAAAATAGCTCTAATAATATATAACTAGTAATAAGAAGAGGAACTCGAGGTATAAGAGGGTATTATAATAGCTATACCTATTATAGAGGATCGCTCTAAGTTAGCTTAGCCTAAGTCGCTTACCCTAAGTTAAAAATAATAAGCCTTACGATCTCCTTTATAGGATAACGATCCCTTACCCTCTTAGGAGGTCTCTTTATAGTTAGTACTATTAATACTAATAACTAATAAAAAAATACTTAAATAGCTATAAAAAGGGCTAGAGTAGTATAGTCTATTAGTAGTATTACTTAATATATAGAAGAACTTACTATAGTATATTAAGAGAAGTATCTAAATATAAAGAAGGCTACTACTAGTAAGCTACTATAAGAGGAGTTAGTAAAGAAGATTAATAACGAGGCTTAGTTTCTAATAATAATTACTCCCCTATAGTTACTAAATAAGTATAATACTAAGCGGAAGCGATTTAATATATAGTTATTAATTATATTTAAATCTAGTAATAACTTTAATATAGAAGGAAGAGTCTCTTATAATAATAACGCGCATACTACCTACCTTACTAATAAGCTAAAGGCTATATAGGTATTTAAGAAGGGTTTAGGGAACCCTAAGCCTTATTATAAGATTTAGGATAATAGGATAGGGACTAGTAATAAGATCCGTACTACTAGGGATTTATTTATAGAGGAAGACTCTTCTAATAAGGAAGTTAACGAGGTTAATAATACTAGCGAAACTAAGTTTAATATTAATAACTTTAATCCCTTTAATAAGGCCCTACCCTTACCCTCTTAACTATAGAGTTAAGTTATTAGAAGGGGAGGAAGTTTTACTACTAGGATAGGATAAGATAGACTTAGCTACGCAACTTTCGGAAAACTCCCTTAGCGCACGGACCCGTTATAAGAAGACTATAGAGTAGAGCATAGAGGAGAGGAGCGTAGCAGACTTAAGTATAATATATATATTATTATAACTAGTACCTTAATAATCCTATACCTCGTTTTTAAGTACTTTCTTAGCAAATCCGCGCCTAATAGAGATAATCTCTTTTAATTAGATCTATGAATTATTCTATATATCTTTTAAGCCTACTCTTAATATTCTTACCTATTTATAAGTAGAGCTATATTATTTATTATCTTTCTAGTTCCTATTAGTTCTAACCCTTTTTAATAATACCTAGAGGCAGATCCTTTTACTCTTTTTAATAGCTTTTATAAGCTTCTTAGAGAGTTAGGTACCTTTGCTACGTCTATATATCCCCGCTATTAATATATATATATATATATAATTAATCTACTTTAAATATAATAATAACTTAAGAAATTTATAAGTCATAAATAATAACGATATAAATAATAATAAAAATATAGTTTAAAGAGAGGAAGATATTTATAGACCTACCTTAGTTCTAAGGGAATAGTAATAGCTATACTTTCTTATAGAATTAAAGTAGGAATAACGTAGACCCTAAAATCCTCCCTTTCTCTCGTTTTTTTTTATACTTTTAGCAGGTTCTAGCGAGTATATTCCTTTCCTTATCCCCTTATATATTATTATAACTACTATTATTTAACAAGCGAGTTATAGCTAATATAGCTAAGATAGCTATATATAATACTAATATAGAGATTAGTAGTCTTACTAAGCTAATAAGTATAGCGAGATTAACTAGATTAGTAACTAGAGACTAATAAACCCCTTACTATTATAGCCCTAAGTACTAAAAGTAATATACTAACTTTAGAGAGATATTAATATAATAAAGCTACGAATTCTTCTAAGATAAGAGCGTTATTAGGAAGACCCTTCTATATTAAGTAATAAAACTTAAAGTAGATCTATAATAGCCTAGAGTAATAAGATCGAGGTTACTAGACCTTTCTTATATTTATTTAGTTATTTAGTTTATACTATTTCCTTTTTTATTTTATTTAAAGAAAGTTATAACTATCTACTTTATCTTTCTATTTAAAAGATATTATAATAATAACTTTACTTTATAAATTATAATACTCTATTACTTTAACTATATAATATTAATTTTAATATTTATAAACCTATAAGTATTATATCTTCTTCTTCCTTAGCTAACTTAGATATTAGATCCTCTACTAATAAGGGGAAATAGCCTAAAGAGAGATTTATAAGAGCTTCGTTTAGCGAGATATAACCTCGTATTATAGGATAGCTAGCCTCTAATAATAATATAGATAGGTCTATAAATCCTACTTCTAGGATAGGAGTAATACCCTTAAGTACTCTATATTCCCCTAAAAGAAGTTATATTAATTAGGATATTATAGCCCTTACTAATCTCCTTATAAGACGTCCTATTATTATAGTAATAACTCCCTATTTAACTAGAGCGCCTAAGTTTATTAATACTAATTAATATCTCTAACTTTATTACTAATTATAAGAGCTTTTTAAAGCTTTACTATAAGACTAATAAAGATATAAAGAACAAGGTCTATATATATAGCTCTAGTAACTATTAAGATATAATAAAATCTTATATTAATAAAGCTAAGACTTAGAAGGAAGCTAAGGAGAAACTTCTATATTAGTTCGGATTTATAAACCTAAAGTCTTATTAAAACCCTAATAAGGACCTTTAGAACCTAGTTATAGGATCTTATATTAAGGATAATAACCCTTCCTAGGTTATAATATTAATTACTACTATTTAATAGCTTTAATAAAGAGCTATCTAGTATAGAGACCTAGAACTTACTAATACTAAGCATATTTATATTACTTATTACTATTTTTTAAAGAGGGCTATAAGAGCTATAGCCTAAAGTCTTAGCTACTAGCCTACTAAAGTTATTTTAAAATAGTAAGTTATAGTAGAAGATACCCTAATTAAATAGTCTATTACTTACTAGGAACTTTAGTAGTTATCTAGCTTTATTAAGCCTAAACTAATAATAATACTTTAAGTCCTTATAAAAATAATTCTAATAAGGTAGAGGGCTAAAGCTAAGGAGCCCTCTATAGCCTAGACTACTAGCTTAATTATTAACTCTCTTATAGAGAACTTTAGGACCCTAAATATTAATAGGGCTAATTATAAGACTAATATCTTAACCTTTATTAAGAGAGTTACTAGCTAAGGAGATAATACTTTTAATCTAAATACTATAGAAGCTATTAAACCTTATAAATAATAATCTTAGGATTATTCGCAGACTTAATATTAATAATAGTAATACTTTTACCTATAAGCTAGATATAGGGACTATTAAAGAGGATACTAGTAATACTAGGGATTTAGAAGAGGTAGAGTAAGAGGAGGCTATAAAGGCTTCTAATAAGATAGATTACTATAGTATATACCTTTCTAGGCTATAGGGGCCTACTAGTTTTATAGCGCTATTAACTATATTATTATTAGCTATATTAAATATCTCGAGGCTAGCTAGAATAGGGTCTGCTATTATATATCGCCCTATTACTTTATTAGTATCCTAGATATAAGTACTAAGGTTAAGATAGGTATTATTAATAAAGGCTATAACTATAAATTAACTAATAGCTAGATGATATTAAAGTATATCCTAATTAATAAGGATACTTTTATATACTATATAGTTACTACGAGCAAGTTAGTAGAAAGGTAATAGCCTAAGCTTCTAGAGGAGGTTATAAGAGTTATTAGTTATAATAAGATATACTATAAACTATCTATTAGCTTTATAAATTTATTAAAAGATACTACTTAATTATATAACTTTATAAACGTAATATTCTTTAGCTTTAAGCTAAAGAATTAGTATATTAACCTAGTAGAAGATATTACTATTATATAAAGAGAGAAAGCTAGAGGTTGTTATATAGAACCTTATAATACTTATTACTACTAAGCTCCATAAATAGCAAACTTACCTATAATTTAAGACCCTCCTATTTAAATTACTAAGAGGGTTATAAAGCTCTTAGATAATAAAGAAAATATTAAAGATATTATATTACTAGATACCCCTAAGGAATAAGTTAAGTAATAGAAGTAGGATAAATAAAATAAGCCTCGGATTTAATATAGTAATTCGCAAACTAGTTATACTCTTACCCTTAAGCTATATAGTAAAAGAGTAAATAGGAAAGTAGCTATCCCTAAAGCCTTCTTTTATTAGAACTAGCCTAATTAGAATAAAACGGTTTATAATACTACTAAAGCTATAATTACTAAGTATAAGAATAGATATAACTTAAAAGTATAAGAGATCTTTATTCCTATTAATATTATACTTCTAGATTAATTTAATAAAATAGGAGAGAATAATAAGGAGCTATAGGAATAAATAGATTAATAGAATAATAATAAGAACTATTATAAAAGCTAAGCAACTTTAGCTACTATTTCTATAGACTTACCTAAGGATTTATAAACTAAGGTATTTTAATTTAACTACTATATAATTAATCCTATTTTTAAGATAAGTACTATAATAGAAGATTAGAATTTAGTATTACTTCTACTACTAAGATATATTATTATCCTAGACTTTATTATAACCTACTAGTAGATTACTATTACCCTTTAGAGCCCTATAAATATATTAATTAGGGGGATTATTAATAGTAGCTCTACTCTTAACCTTATTAGTAAAAGCTATATTAAGCGCCTAGGCTTATAGAGCGATATAGTTAAGATAAATATAGGGATCTATAGGATTACTAATAGAGAGCGGAGGACTTAGTTCGTAAGTATAATTATAAATAACGTTTATATTAGTAGTAATTAGATTTAGGATATTAGCTTATTTATTTTCCCTAAAAATACTTATAATAAGGACCTAGTACTAGGAGCTCCTTTTATCTTAAAGACTTAAATAATACTAGATTATATATAGAACTAGATTATTAGAGTCCTTTAGTCTAGGGATATTAAGATTAATATCCTATTATTATTTTATATAAGAGACTTAACTACTTAGTTCTTAGAAATTATTACTAAGATAGACTACTTTATTTCTTCATAGTATTAATATACTCTCTTATCTCCTATAGAGGAGGGGAAATAAAGGCTACTACTAATAGACCTAATATAATAATAAGCTTAGACTTTATAAGAGATAATTAGTAAGTTAATAACGCTAAGAATAAAGAAGAGCTAGATATAACGCTAGGGAGTATAAAGATATATTAGAATATTAAAGTAATTTAATAAGCTTTTAAAAGCTCTTATAACCTACTAGATAAAGTTAAGTAATAATTAGACCTAGATAAGGAAGTTATTACTATTTTTAAAGAGTTTAGACTAATTTTTAATAAAATCCTAGAGATTATAATCTATAACGAAGTTACCCCTAAGCTTAATAAGATCTATAAAGCGATCGTAAGTATAGGGTATATAATAGGATATAATAGCTATAATATTAATTATTAATATTATATTTATAAACCTAAGAAAAGAATATGAAAGAAGAAAGTACTTAGGAGGAAGTATAAGTTAGTATATTAGAAAGGTATTAAAGTTATTATAGCTATAGATACTACTTTCTCCTATAATAATTATAAACTTATACTAATAATACCTATATTACTAATAGAAGATATTAATATAATATATAAGACGAAAGATAAGAAGATTTAACCTATTAATAATACTATATTAAATAGTTTAACCCTAGATAGAGACCTAGAGTAGAAGTTAAAAGTATAAGTAGAAGCTAAGAAAAATATAATCCTAGATCCTAGCGCCCTATTTATAAGCCTAGTTATACTAAGGTTTTTAACTATTAAATAAGGAATAAGGCTTATAAGAGCTTAATAAGAAGCTATCCTAAAGACTATTAATTATCTATAGCCTAAAGAAAAGAAGCTCCTTTTAGCTATTCTTATTATAAGAGAGAAGGCTTTAGCCTAGGAATTTAAATATTATAGCTCTATATACCCTTCTATTATACTTCTATAAATAATTTAAATAGTATTATATAAGGCGTAGTAAGTAAAAGGAATCCTAATATTAAGAGGACTAGAGTAGGATATTATTATAATTCTAAAGGATAGACTAAAGAAGGGAATCCTTAAGTAAGGTTATATAGCCTATTATAATCTATTCTTCTTTATATAAAAGAAAGATAGTAAGATAAGGCTTATTAACTTAGTAACTAAGATAAATATAGTTATAATATAAGATATAGTACTACCCCCTTTAGTAGATAATTTTTAGAAGACTTCGCTATATATTAACTATTATTACTACTAGACTTCTTCTTAGAATATAACTAAGTCCTATTAGACCCTATAAGTAGAGACTTAATAACATTGGCATTACTTATTAGACTACTATAAATATATATATTACTATAAGGAGTAACGAACTTAGTCGCTTAGTTTATATAGGTTATAATTAGAATCCTATATAACCTTATCCCTAGCTATTATAAAGCCTTCCTTAATAATAATACTATTAAAAGACTAGCTTTATAATATAATAATAAGGAGATTAGGTCTTATCGAGGGATTTATAGATTTATTTTAGAATACTTATAGAATATTAATAAGGCCCTAGTTAATTTAGAGCTAGTAGAGTATATAATAGTAGTAGTTAAGTTATAGTAAGCCTAGGAAGTAGTAATAATTATTAGCTATATTTATAATATTAATAAGCGTTATCTAGAGGAAGCAAAGATAGTTAAGATCTATAAATAAGCTACTTATACTAATTTAATAGAGTTAAGGGCTTTCCTTAGGATTATAACGTTCTATAGATCCTAGGTAAAGGACTACTCTACTATTATAAAGCTACTTACTAACTTACTTAAGAAGGATATCTTATTTAGCTAGGAGGAGAAGTAATAAATAGCTATAAATACCTTAAAAGTAATACTTATAAAAACCCTAATCCTTATTACTATAGACTATAGCCCTAAAAGAGGAGATATTTACTTTATAGTTAATACTAGTAATATAGGATAGGGCGGAGTCCTAAGATAATTTATTAATAACTAGCGTATAATCTCTTGCTTTAAGAGTAATACTTAGTTAGAACTAGAACTATTATATAATACTAGGAAGAAGGAATTATATAGTATTCTAAAAGCTTTAAAGAGAGTATATAACTATTTATATAGATATTACTTTATCCTAGAGATAGACGCTTAGATATTAATTATATAACTTAATAGAGTAGCTATAGACCTCCTAAGAGTCCTTATTATTTATTAGATTATATAGATTTAAATATTTAACTTTAAAGTATAGTATATTTATAATACTTAGAATATAGTAGTAGATAGCTTATTATAAAAACCCCGGGGACCTTCTAATATTATTAATAAGGAAGCTAAGGGGGAGATTAACTCTTAGATTAATTTATAAATCTTCTTTATAAATATAGAAGCTAGTTTCTTTTTTAATTAAGCTTAATATTATAGTAATAAGTAATATATAGAGGAGGTTCTAGTAGGAAATATAGAGGTTATTAGTAATATAATAAATATCTTAGATATACTTTTTAATAATTTATAGACCTATTTAGTATATTCTTAATAAATCGCCTACTATTTAATAATATAGAGATACCCTCTAGGAATTTAACTAGTAAGGTATTATAACTTTAAGACTAGAGTATTAGATTATTATATTTAAAACCGCCTGCTTTTTACTAGACTAATAAATTAAAAGCTAGTATTATAATAGGTTATTAATAATACTAAGTAGTAAAAGAAGCTAATTATAAAGGCTTATAAAGAGAGTAGTTATTAAGGTAAGTAAGCTATAGCTAGAAGACTATCTAATTATTATATCTAAGCTAGTATATATATAGAAATTAATAAATCCCTAAAAAGTTACCCTAATTATTAAAGGAAGAGAGCTTAATATATAGATAATATAAGGACCTATAGCTCCCTAAAAGGACTACTCTTTACTAGGATATTATTAGATATATAGAGAGTAGGTAAGTAATACCTCGTTAAGGTAAGGGACTTGCTAATAGGATAGCCTAAAGCCTACTAGCTTAAGAGAGTAACTTTAGCTAAGATCGCTAAGTTTATCTAGGTAGAGATTATCTATTACTACGGATTATATAATAAACCTATTATTAATAGAGGACTAGAGAATAAGGATATTATTATTAAATTTAATAAGAAATATAGTATAAGGAGGAAAGTAATATCTATATATAACCTAAGGGCTAATAGTATAGTTAAGACTAGTTATTAGCTAATTACTTATATATTATTAATATAGACTAGAGAATAGAGAGATATTAACCCTTAGCTATACCTTCTTACTACCTTATATATAAACTAATTAAGCGTTTATACTTTAACTAGCTTTAGCCCTTTCTACTTATTATATAGGTTTAAGCTTATTACTCTTATTAAAACCCTAATACTAACCTAGAGGGTTCTTAATTAGGAGGTAGTAATAATAAAAGAAAAGGAGGTTTAAATATATCTATAAGCCTTCTTATAACTTAATAAAGATAGAAAATAAGCTAAAAAGATAATTAATAGTTAATATAAGAAGACTGCGGAATATTATAATAGTTAATATAAGAGGACTATAAGGAAAGAGAGGCTAGAGGTAAGTAATTTAATACTAGTATTTAATATTAAGGGCTCTATTAATATATTATCTATTAAAAAGCTTAACTACTAATAATAAGGCCTCTTTTATATCCTTTTATAAGCTCTAAACGCTCTATTATATTAATTAGTAATATTAGGAAGTAATAAGGTTACTAGAAAGACGTTTAGTAGGAATTAACTTTATAAATTTATTTAAGCTCTTAAAGGGTATTAGGAACTAAGTAATTTAGATATTTATAGATCTAATTTAGAAAGAAACCTAGTAAAAGTCTTCCTAGCGCTAGGGAATAAAGAGTATAATAATTATATACTTAAAAAAGAGGAGGAGGAACTTATAATACCTAGGGAAAGTAGTTAAGAGAAAGAGGAGGATTTATTATACTTAGTAGTATAATTAAAGTAGTATTTAAAGGATTTAGAGAAAGTAATTAAGGCTTTAAAAGCTAGATAATAACTAGTTATTAAAATTCCTAAAAGGGAAAGAGAAGGAGTATATTAAGATAGAGGATCTAGGGGATATATAAGGTTTCTTTTATTATAACTTATTTTAATTAATAATTTATAGACCTATTCTAATTTTCCCTTCTTTTTATATCTTAGTTTAAAAGTTTAAGATTTTAGGAATAATATTTATAAACTTTAGGGATAAGGGTAAGAGATAGTATTAATAACTCCTTACTTATTTAAAGCACGCCCCCTTATTACTATTTAATATAATAATAGCTTAAATAACTTTAATACCTATTAGTAGTTATAATAGGGTAATTAAGCCTAGGAAAGTATAAGATCCTTAACCTCCTAGTAATAATACTAAAGCTACCCCTCCTCGCTAAATAAATATAAGATTAATAACCTAAAGATAAGAGAGAAGAAGAGAAAGGGAAAGAGGGTATTAAAATCGTAGTTATTAGCCCCTAGTAGGGATATTAGTAGACCCTTCTCACCCCCCCCCCCCCTTTTTCTTTTCCTAGAAAAGATTATTACTAATATTAGATTACCTTCTACTAAAGAGAAAGAGAAGGATACTTATAAAAAGGACTATATTAATTTTTTATACCTAGATATACTTTAATATTAGCTTCATAGACCTATTTATATATTATTCGTCTCGATTTCTTATTAAAACCTAACTAGCTTCTTATTCTCTTTTTCTTTTCGCCCCCCCCCCCCCCCCCCCCTTATATACTATATAAATATATCTAGAAACCCTATTTTCCTACCTTAATTCTTAATATAAAGCCCTAAGTAGTCTACGATTTCTATAAGGTTAAACTCTAGAGGTAGCTCTATTATAAAAGGGTAATAAGAATATATAAACCTAGCTTTAGAGTAATACTCCTAGGCCTATTAATAATATTTATTATAAAGGAGCGAGAAGTTAAACTTAGCTATAGCTATAATTATAATATCTATTAGAATTTAGGACTATAAGATCTCCTTAATACTATTAAATTCTCTACTCCTCCTTACCTTATTATTATTTTTAATTCTATATTTATAACGCTTATAGATATTTAGATTATTATATAAATAACTCTCTTAAGTTTTATAGAAGAAGTAGTTAGTATAAGGAGTACTTAGTATAGAGATATACTTAAAATATAATTTATAGATATAAATATTAAATATAGGGTTCTTAGTAGTATAAGCTTACTCTTTATAATAAATATAGGGTACTATATTATAACTACCTTAAGATTAAATAAATAAACTATATATAGCTATTATATACTAAAAGACCTTTATCTCCTATAAGCTAGCGAGGAAAGTAGTAGAGGTATAGATAAGAACTTAATAATAGAATTCTCTAGACCCCTTAGTTACCCTAAATATTTATTTAAAGTCCTATTTACTAAGATAAGCCTTCTAGAAAGCTAGCCTTATTACTTTAGTAGTTTTATTAGAGAATATTTATAATATAAAGGCTATCTCTAAGTATTTATTACTAGGGATATTAAGTTAAAGCTAAATAAGGCTTATAGCTACTTAAGAATTATAATTATTAGCTAAAAGGTATAGGGATATTAAAAAGAAGGGAAGGAATACCTAAAGTTAGTTATTAGAGTACTAAATAAAAAGAGGTATATTATTTTTCTTTATTTTAAGTATAGGGATATTAGGACTAAGGACCTAAAGGATTACTACTTATAGAGATAATAAAGGTAAGGTTAATTAGTATTTTTAATACCTAAGATAAGGAAGTTATAATTAGCTATAATAAGAAGATATAATTTATAAGTATAAGAAAGAAAGTATAAAGGGGTTAAATAAAGATTAAAGTAGCTAGCTAAAGGTAGTTATTATAAAAGGAGAAGTAAATAATAGAGGATAGAAGAGGATATTTATTTAATTTATAACTAGGCTACTCGTTTTAATAGCTACTACTAATTATTATTTCTTTTATTCTTTCCTTATATATAACTACCCTAATTTATTATTCTATTTATTATAGGTTTTTTATCCTAAGTTCGTTTTACTTTATTAAAGCTAAGGAGGGTAAGAGAGGAGAGTTAATTATTCCTTCTATAAGCTACTAATAAATTACTATATTATTAAAGTAATTAGTAGATATAAAAACGTACTTCTTATCCCTTAAGCTCTCTAGTTTCTCTCTCCCCTATATATATATTATTTACTTTTAAGCTTAATTTATCTACTAATTATATAATATTAATTACTATATTATAGCTCCTCTTTTTCTTTAAATATTACTTTTATTTAGCTCTTTAGTTTATAAATTACTTATACTTTCCCCTTATTAACTTTTCTCCTAATATATTATAATAGGAAAAGTTATTTTTTATAATAATAAAGCGTTAGATATATAGATCTAGGAGTTAAGATCCTTAAACCTTTTTATCTTTAAAATTAGACTTTTAATAGAGCTTATACCTAATAAACTAAGAGTAAGTAGGTTTTAGGTATAGGGATAAAATAATAGAGATATCCTAGGCTTTAAACCTTTTAATAAGCTTAGTTACTAGCCTTAGCTAATTAAATATAGTATATACCCTCTACCTAGGATAGATAATATCCCTAGTTAGATAGACCCTTTTAACGTAGTATTAAAATATATCCTTATTAAATATTAGAATAAGACCTTAGAAGTAATAGAGGAGATAATTTACCCTTTATACTTATAATAAGTTATAGCTAGTATATTTAATACGATTAGTATACTTAAAATAGTAACTCTAATATATACTAAGGATATCTTAGTAATTACTTATTATATTATAAGTCTTACTAAGCCTAGCTAACTACTTTATTATAAAATAGTTAGAGGTATAGAAAACGAGTTTAAAGATAGAGATATAAGGGATATTATAGTTACTTAAATTAAAGCTAAGTCCCCTAATATACTCCTTATTTATTTAGAAGTACCTAAGTCTATTAAAATAGTTATTATAAGTCTACTAATTAACTTATAAGATAGGAGAAACTAGGTTTATAATAATCAGTAGTTAAGGAGAGGAGCTAAAAGATAATTATAAACTCTAATATTTATTGCTAAGAGCTTTCTACTAAGATATAAGGCTAAGGAAGTTTTAATAAGATAACTATACCTAATAGAACTTTAATATATAGACCCTCTATTATAAATCTCTAGTCTCTATTTTATTAATTAGCTTAGGTCCTTTATATAAATTAGAAGCCTAGTACCTCTAAAGTAGCTTATTAAGATAAGGTATTAAGCTTAAATTAATTATTTATTAAAAGCTTTTACTAATAAAATACCTCCTAAAGAATATTAAACTTAACTAAGGGTAAATAGAACTCTATATAATTAATACTTTAAATTAAGAGATAAAGATATTAAGAAAAGGATAGCTTAAGAAGATATTAAATATTAAATAGCTAAATATACTAGAAAGGGCTAGAACCGATAAGAACTAGAAAGACAACAAACAATATAGCTCTACCTATAAACGGGTAAGAATATTAAGAGTAAGCTTAAAAGATATATAGAATAATTCGCAAATCTAATTAAAAGAGATTATCCCCCTTAGGCGCTAATTCGCTAAGAAATTACTAAAAAACGAGGTATAGGGTTATTAAGGTACTAATTATAATAATAATAATACTATCCTCCCCTCTACTACGCTCCTCTCCTCTATACTCTACTTTATAGTCTCCTTATAATAGGTCTATATACTAAGGGAGTTTTTTAAAAATTATATAGCTAAGTCTATCCTATCCTATTCTAATTATCCCCTCGAGACTTTTTATAATATTATAAAGGAGAGTCTTAAAAAATAAATAAAACTACTTTATAGAAATAGTAAATAAACTCTATTTATAGATCTAATCTATTAATAACGTCTTCTAAGCGGGCGATCTTATTATTAAGAAAGTCCCTTAGGTTTAACTATCTTCTATTATAAGTTATATCTTAATAATAACCTTATTACCTCTTCTTTTTTATTATACTTCTTATCCTACTCTAATCCTTAGTATAGCTAAAACTAGCTACTCTATTATACTAGGTATAAGAAGTTATAATAATACGCTCCCTTAGGCGTGTTCTACTCGATCTATTCCTACTAGTTAACCCTCTACTAGATATAGTCTATATAGCTATAGTTACGCTTATTTAAAGGACTAAGCCTCTTAGGATATAATAGTATATCTATAAGTATAGTTCTTAGGCGTAGCTTAATAGTTATACTACGACTCGGCATCTATAAGACCTATAACTAAAGCTAATATTTAAAGTATTTAAGCTTATTATCTAGTATTTTAGATAAAGTAGACCTAGATAATATTAATAATTTATAAATAGGTTAAGGAATATCTACTATAGGAGATAGTATAACGTTATTATTATTTCTAAAGTCTACTATATTATTATTTATAGGTAAAGGAGTAGGAGGGTATAAAGGGAAGAAAGGTGCTTTCTTAAAGTCTTCTTAGCTTAATAGGGTATCTTATAGAGCTATACTACTATTAATAGTTAAGTTATAGAACTCTATAGTAATT
>JAVHLU010002157.1:0-20944 GCA_036785755.1 Colletotrichum ledebouriae
TATATAGAGAGTATATTATTAATATAGCCCTTAAGAGGGCTTATCTTAATACCCCTATAGGGGACTCTATAAAGCGCGATAGTATTAGAGCTAAGTAAGTAAACTTAGTAGTAGAAGTTTAGTAGGTCGTTATATACCCTATAGAGTAGCCCTTCTTTAAGCAGGTCCTCCGTATTACTAAGGTAGAGGTAGCCTAGGCGGCCTAGGCCTATTAGAGCTTATTAGTAAGTATAGCTTGCGCTAACTGCTTTAATATAGAGAGAGCGTTACTAACGATAGTATAGCTAGCGGACGAAGCAGTAATAGAGGCGGTATTTAATAGCAGCGCGGGTAGTATGCGAGAGGAAAAGTTAATAGTTTCGTAGTTTAAATAATTAAAAACCACGTTATTATCGATATAAAGTTGAAGATCGTGAGGCTATAGGCATATATAAGTGCGGCTATGGTTAGGAAAGGATTACATAACCGAAGGCTATGTATTATTAGGAGGCGCGGAGTTAGAAGGTCTATTGCACTTGAGCAGGTAAAATCACTATGCAGTAGCCAGAGGCCTTAAATAAGCTTAGTCTTAAAGTTATTATTAAGAGATACCTCTATTATAAAGTTAATACCTATTAGTATATTATCTTATATCTTATTAAGTTCTCTAACGTCTTTAATAGGGATTTCTATTATAAGTAGGTATAATAACACGTCCGCTACGATATTTAATATTCTAGGGATATAATAATATACTAGGGCGAACTAGCTAAGATATTCTAATAATAACGTAAGTTATAAGTTAGACCTCGTCTTATCCTCTAACTATAGCAACGTTCATTTAATAATATTATACGTTACTAAATAGTTAGTAAGTACTATTATAGGGTCTCGTCTTAATAAATATAGCATTAATTAATACTTTTTTACTACCTATACTAAGTAAGTAACTTTAGGTTTAGTAGGCTAATACTTCTATTTAGCTTAGTTAAGGGCCTTACTAATATAAGTAATTAGATATATATCGGTATACTTAATAGGGTCGTAAGGTTTCTATTTAATATTATTAGCTAGCTACAAGATTGCGCGGAGTATCTATATTCCTTTAATAAGTTAAGCTATATAAATAACTACTTATTAGGGTTATAGTAGAATAAAGCGTTATCCGCTATTAAAGCGTCCTTAATATTATTAAAGCTAGCTACTTCTTCTAGTATAAGTTTAAAACTTATCTTTTAATAAAAGACCTTTCTTACTACGCCTTTATCCTTTCCTTAAGCTTAGGCTTAAGCGAGTAATATAGTTTTATACTATTAGAGCGGTTAAATATAATAACTATAGCGTAGTATTATATATTATAGGAAACTAGTTACGCCTATCTAGTATTTAAGTTAGTAGAGGTTATAGGGGTACTTAATCTTATTAATAGCGTCGATATAGTCTTAAGTATTTAATAATCTAAAGGCGTTAATAGTAAAGCTAAGTAGCTTAATAGAAGGGTATCTAATAAATAACTTCTTTACTAAAAGCGAGAGCCTAATATCTATAAAGAGTTTAAGGATCGCATCGAGGTATTTAAGGTAAGTATTAAGCTCGGAATTACGCCGCAGCCCCTTTGCAAAAAGACTATAATAAATTCACCTAGTTCGCAGGCATAATTTAGGAAATAGTATATAGGTATTTTAACCTATACCCTCTACTAGTTAAGGAAAATAATATAAGAACCTTCTATATTCCTACTACTCATAAGTAAACTCTCTAAATATTATAAAGTTAGACGCGCGCTATACTAGGGCTAATTATATTAGAGCTAAATAGGCTACTAAGGCTCTCGTAGTAACGCCCTCGCTAAACCTTCTAGTAAGGTAAAAGCTACTATATAAGATAACTCCTTAACCTTAAAGGTCGACCTTCTAGTAAGGTACTAAAGGTAAAAGCCACTATATAAGATAACTCCTTAACCTAAAAGGTTAACCTTCTAGCAAGGTAAACGTTACTATATAAGAGGTAACTCCTTAACTAGAGAGGTCTTTCCTAAGAGGTTCTTATAGCTAGAAGCATAAGAAGCTCTACTATAAGCAGGGCTTTATACCTCTCCCTCTTCCTTATCCTTATCTCTTAACTATATTAGTACTAAACCTTATATATAAATATACTAAGCCTAAGTAAGGCACGCCCTTTAGTATAAATAATATAGAGGGGGTTACTAGAGAGTTTAGCCTTAATATAATTAATAAAACCCGCTCCTTTATTAACTACTCCGCTATATATAGAGAGCGTATTATTAATATAGCCCTTAAGAGGGCTTACCTTAATACCCCTATAGGGGACTCTATAAGGCATAATAGTATTAGAGCTAAGTAAGTAAACTTAATAGTAGAAGTTTAGCGGGTTATTATATACCCTATAGAGTAGCCCTTCTTCGAGCAGGTCCTCCGTATTACTAAGGTAGAGGCAGCCCAGGCGGCCTAGGCCTATTAAGGGTCAGTAGGTATAGCTTGCGCTGACTACTGTAATATAGAGAGAGCGTTACTAATAATAGCATAGCGAAGGCGTTAGCTAACCCGATCGAACAAGAGGACTGCTTTAACTATATAAATTAATAAAGTCTAAAACGGCCGATATATAGGACGCTGCTTACTAAAGATAGTAAAAACTTCTAGCGGATAAAGTAGTAATAGAGGCGGTATTAGCAGCGCGGGTAGTACGCGAGAGGAAAAGTCGATAGTTTCGTAGTTTAAATAATTAAAAACCACGTTATTATTAATAAAAAGTTAAAGATCGTGAGGCTATCTAGTAGGGCACGTATAAGTATAGCTATAGTTAGGAAAGGATCACGTGACCGAAGGCTATATATTATTAGGAGGCGCGGAGTTAGAAGGTCTGTTGCACTTAAGCAGGTAAAATCACTATGCAGTGGCTAGAGGCCTTAAGGTAAGTATGAAGGTCCTTTAAAGTAATAATAATATTATTAATAAACGTGTAAGTATATTCCTTATATAGTTATAAGAGTCTATCTATAACGCGTTAAGCGTAAGCAGGCGAATTATAGAATCCTATTAGTACTACCTTTGAGCGTTCTTATCCCTAGTAGCTAACTATAGTAAATTAATCTCAATATTCCTTCTTAACGAGACATTAATAGAAAAAGGATCGAGTGTTAACTATAGTAATCTATAGTAATCTATAGAGGCGTTTAATAATATCTTACTATAGTAGTATAGGGTATATATAAGGGATTATAGCTTTATTAAGAGCACGTAGGTCTATAACTATCTAACCCTTATGCTTACTATCTATAATTCGCTATATAGTAAGTATAGGAGCTCTAAATAATATAAGCCTAGAGTTACCCTATTCTATATAGTTCTAAGCGTAGAGCTTATCTAAGGTTTTATTAATAAGTTTCTTATCCTCTTTACTAATAAGATAAGGTTATTATCTAATATTTATATTCTACTATCCTTTAATAAGTTTAACCTTAAGATACTAGTTTTCTAGAAGATTAATTAGTCCTTAGTCCTTCTAAATAGCAGGGTAATATAATATTACCCCTTCAAGGCGTTAAATAGCTTTAGTATCTTAGTTATAGATATATATACCTTCCTTAGTAATAACTACTAGTAAGTTTTTAGGTTTAGTTATACCTATCTTGCTATTTAGGTTAATATCCCCCTTATAGATATCTCTATAATTTAGTATTATATTATCCTTTATTATACCTTAGTTAGCGAGCGCTTCCTCACTAGTTAGGTTAGAGATCTTTACTTGTTTATTAACTAATAGTTCTAGTAGCTAAACGAGTATTATAAGCTTGGAATCCGAAAGGCTAAAAGCAGTATAGTATCTTAGATCCTTATATAACGATATTAAAAAAGCTATTTATAGTTAATCGCAAGTCTTTAGCTTAAAGTATTTATTAGACTTAAAGGGCGCTAGGGTTCTAAGCTTAGTACCTCGTTTAATCTTTAATAGGTAAGGAGCGTTATTAATAATAGGAATAAATAGTAAATTACCTATATATATATATGCGCACCCTTTATGCTTTAGGCTAAATAGAAGGGACTTTATTTTGCTAATAGTATATTAATTTAAATAGCAGAGCGATTATATAGCGTAATAGTTATATTTCTTATATTATATATATTATAAACTTTTAAAGGGACTTTTAAATAGATCTAAGAGGGAATTTCAATATCATTATAGGATATGATCTAGATATATAATTCTAAGTTTAGGATATCGAGCCTATTAGGTATATTAAAGTCTTACCCTATAAGTAAACTAGTATCTAAGTATAGGATAAGCTATATACCTATATAGAGTTTAGTAGTTATTATATAGCTATTAGGTTATTATCCTTAGATAAGAATCGCAAAGGTTACCTAGGTAATAGTCTCAAGGCTTCCTACGCTTTAGAGCTTAAATACCTTAGGTTCTCTTAAGAGGGTGCGGAACTATTATAAGAAGGCTTTGCGTATAACTAAGCGGTCTGCGCTAGTATTAATATAGATTACGATTAGTAATCCGTTATAACGGCCTCGGATAATAGTCTTAGTATATATATAGTAGCGTAAACGTATAACTATATATTACTATAGCTTAACGGGACTAATTAGTATTATATTTAGCTAAGGGGATAGAAGGGTCTAGTGCGAGAAGATACCCTCAAAGTTATTATAGGCTACGCCCGGGTTAAGCCTACGTAGGCTTCTGCCTAGGTTTACCGCCTTAAGGAGCTACTTAGGGCCTACCTAGGGCTTACCTAGTTATTCCCTATAGACTAGCGAAATCTCTACTAGAGAGAAAAACTTCCCCCTTTCCTCTTTAGCTTAAATAAATAATATTATAATAACTATTTATTAAATAAACTTAGGTCTAACCCCTTATATGTTTAAGCTTATATAATAATAATAATAATAGGTTAAGCGCTACTCCCTACTAGTTAGTAAGATAGTTAATAGTAATATAGCTAAAACTTATAATAAGCTATAATAAGCTAATTTAGTAATAGTAATAAAGTCTCTCTAGTAATAGTTATAAGAGGTTAAGTAGGGTAATAGCTAATACGTAGCTATATAGACCCCTATAAGTATTACTAATAAGGTATTAGTAATACTTAGTATAGTATATTAGAAGCTACTACCCCTATTCCTAAAGTTTTTAAGTAAATAGAAGGAATAAACTACCTAAGTATAATAAATAAGGTATAAGATTGCTATAAATAGGGCGTTCTATACTATAGATATAGAGGTAGAGTACTTTATTAACTCCTACTTAGATACTATAGCCTAGTAAGTAGTCTCTACTTTCTATAGAGCTAGGGGGGGTAGGGGGAAATATAACCCCGAGGACTTTATAGCTTACCTAGACTAAATATATAAGGACCTAAATATCTAGTTATAAGCTATAGCTTAACTATAAACCCTCTAGTAAAAAGAGAATAAATCCCTATTAACCTTCCTATTAAGATTTAAGTAGATATTAGTTAATATAAGTAGTATAAACTAGCCTAGCTAAGTCTAGATCTTACTTCTAGAGACCTCCCTTACCCCTAAGCTAAGGGATTAGCTAATTACTATTAACTTACTAGCTAATTATAATAGCTAGCTCTCAAAGGTCTAGAGTATTATATAGAAGGTAGAGCGCTAGAAGGTTACTAGTAACTACCTAGTAACCTACTAGAGACTTACTACTAAGGATACTAAGGGGGATATTTATATAACTAGAGCTATATATATCTTATAAGTTAAAGAAGTAAGATAATATAACTATTAAAACTCTAGATCCTCCTTAGGTACCTCCCTAGTATAATACTAATAACCTTAGAAAGGTATAAAAGACCCCTATATTTATTATACTTATAGAGCTAGAGGTTATATTACTTAGTATTACTCTAATAAGGAGGACTAGCTACCTAGGGTTATAAAAGTAAAGACCTTAAAGGAAAAAATATTATATTATAAGGTTATAAATAACTACTAAGTAGTAACTAACTCCTTAGAAGAAGATAAGGAGTTAGGAAAAGACTAACTCTAGAGTAAAATTAAGCCCTAAAGCCTACTAAGGAGGAGATATTAAGTTAAGAAGAATATAAATAAGAATAACTAGCTAATAATAAGCTTATTATTATTTAAGTTAGAGTTAATAGAGGATATCTAGCTTATACCCTAGTAAATACTAGGAGTAATACCTATATAATAATTAACCTTTCCCTAGCTTAATACCTCTACCTTCTATATATTAAGAAGGGATACTAACCTATAAGAAGGTATATACGTAGTAGATTATTACTAAGTAATACGCTAGGTATAGTAATATTTAACTTAGAAATAAGTAGCTATACTTAATATATCTTTATATATATAGTTAATAGCCTAGACCCTCATTTCCTCTTAGGGCGCCCTTAGATAAAATAGAGCTAGGTTATTTATAATACTATAGCCTACTAAGTATATTATAAGAGGGGGTAAGTTAGGCTATACCTAAAGGACTAAGAAGAAACCCCCCTTAGAAAGGAAATAAAGGCTATAAGGTTCCTTAATATACCCTTATTCTCTATAATCTACTAACGCCTAATAAGATAATAAGGTAAGTACTAGGAGAGTACTAAAGAGGTATTAGTATAAGCTATTAGCTTATCTAATATTAAAAAAGCCTTAAACCTAAAGCTAAAAGAGGATTAATAATACTATCTATTAAACTAGGTCTTAAGGGAGTTTCCTAACTTATTTAACCCTAATAAAGCTTACCTACTACCCCCTAGGCGACTAGGGGTAAACTACTAGATTAACTTTATACTAGGACTAAATAAGAGGGAGCTATTACTCCCCTAGAGCCCTTTCTATAATATATTAAGAGAAGAGCTACTAGTATTAAAAAAGACCCTATAAAAACTTTTAGATAAGGGGTTTACTAAGGCTAGTAGCTTACCTACTAGGTTACTAGTACTCTTTATAAGGAAGCTAGGTAGGGGAATTTACTTCTATATTAACTATAATACCCTTAATATAATTATAAAAAAAAACTACTACCCCCTCCTACTAATCTCTAATATATTATACTAAGTAAGCGTAGCTAAATAGTATACTAAGCTAGATATAGTAGTAGCTTTTTATAAGTTAAGAGTAATAGAGGAGTACTAAGAGAGAACTATATTCTATACCTAGTATAGGTTATTTAAGTAAGTAGTTTACCTATTTAGCCTAACTAATACCCCTACTAGCTTCTAGTAATATATTAATAGTACTATATAGGACTTTTTTAATAACTTTATTATAGCTTATATAAATAATATATTAATTTACTCTAATAGAACGAGAGAAGACTATAAGGGGAAGGTCTAGGAGGTCCTCTAGAGGCTAGTAGATATAGGCCTAAACCTCGACCTTATAAAGTATAAGTTCTTAGTTAAGAGGGTTAAGTATATAAGGTTTATTATAATAGTAGGAGAGGGTCTCTCCTATAACCCTAACAAACTCTAGGTAATTACTAAGTAGTTACCCCCTACCTCCCTAAAGGGGGTCTAGAGCTTCCTAGGGTTTATAAATTATTATAATATATTTATACTAGAATATAGGGATATTATTAGACTACTTATACTACTTATTAGGAAGAATATAATATTCTAATAGGGAGATAATTAAGAATAAGCTTTCTTATAGCTTAAATAGCTTTTTAATACCTAGCTAGTACTCTACTAGTTTAGTCTAGAGGATAAGATTATTATTAAAACTAACTATTTAAGATTTATATTAAGAGGGGTGCTCTTATAAGTTAACCTAAAGGGTACTTAGTATCCTATAGTATTCTACCTATAGAAGCTCTCGCCTATAGAGTATAACTACCCTATCTATAATAAGGAGCTCTAAGTAATCCTTTCTTACCTATATATATAAAGGGCGGAGCTATATAATATAACTACCTTTAAGGTACTAACTAACTACTAGGGGCTTAAATACTTGATAAAGAAGTAGCGCTTTATAAAGCGCTAGAGCTAGTAAGTAGAGGAGCTATCCTAGTATAATTTTACTATTAAATACTACCCTAATAAGGAAGTAATAGCCCCTAACGCCCTCTCTTAGAGGGAGTAAGATATACTATAAGAGTAAAATAATAAGTAGAAGCAGGGGAGGGTCTTATAGCTAATACTAAACTACGCCTACCCCTATAGGGACCCTATAGTTAGCCCCCTAGTAAGGAGAAGTTAGAAGGGCTATACTAATATCTAAGATATTATAGTCTTTAATAGTAACCCTAAACTATAGGCGCTATAGCTAGAAACTATAAAAAAGAATATAATATATAAGGCTATATACTATATAGTTACCTACTAGCTTTAGAGCTTCCTACTAGATATAAAGGCTAAGGTCTAAATTAGTAAATATAATATTAATAATTCGGGGAGACTAACGTTTAAAAGGAGGCTATAGGTACCTAATAGGGAGTATAATAATAACCTACTAGGAGAGCTCTATATAAAGATTATCTAATAAAGCTATAACTTAAGTATAACTATCTACCTAAGCTATAATAATATACTAGAAATAGTAAGCTAGTATTTCTATTAGCTAGAATAATTATAAATAGTATAGAGATTTATAAGGAACTATAATATCTATAGAGGGATATATATCTAGAGGTAAGCTAAGAGGGGCTTCCTAAAGCCCCTACTAATACCTACCTAGTTATACTTAGACCTCTTAATAGACTTTATTATAAACTTACTACTTATAAAGGATAACGCTAGCTAATACTTATAAGTTATAGTAAATAAGCTAGGTAAGTTAGTAAGACTAGAGGAGATAGGTATTATAGAGGTAGAAGCTTATACCTACTAGTTCTTTACCTCCTACTTCTAGTTCTATAGGTTCCTATATAGTATTATTAGTAATTAAGGGTCTAACTAAGTAAGCTATTTCTAGGCTAAATTCTATTACCTTATTAGTATAAGGAGGCTATTAAGTACTATATACTACCTATAGACTAATAGTAATACTAAGAGGTAGAACTAGGAGATATAAGCTATCCTATATATATTTATAACCTAAGTATAGGATAACTAGGGGTAGCTCTTACCTATTACCTAGCTAGCGCTCTATAATAGGGTTAGTAGTATAACTAGGCTCTTGCTATTCTTCTTAGAATATAAGTACTATACTAACCCTATACTTATAGCAGGTAACGTAGTAGAAGAAGCCCCCTCTAGGGATATAGTAGCTACCCTCCTAGTAATAAGACTATAGGAGGTAGTAAACTTTATTTAAGTAAGTATTATACCTACCTAATAGTATAATAAGGAGAATATAAACTAGTATAAGATACCTATAGAGGAGTATTAAGTAGGTAATAAGGTTTAGCTTTTAATAGCTAATTATAAAAGCCCTAGGCCTAGTAAGAAGCTATTATAGTTATATTATAAATTTATTATAGTTAGAGTCCTAAGCCTGCACGTTATTAAGTTAGATATACTTAGTAATATCTACCTAAGGTTCTATATAGACCTCCTCTAGAAGGTACTAGAGAACCCCTTACCTATATAGATAAGGATAGACCCCTAGCTATTACTAATTATAGCTAATAATAGCGAATTTAAGTAGTACGTAGAGGAGATATATATAGCGCAATAGAAGGTAGTTAGGTAAGGGCGGAGGTGCGAGGTCCTAGCTAAGTAGGAGGGGTATATAGAGCCTACTTAGGAGCCTATAGTAGCTATTATAGAGACTGCTATAGTAAATAGGTATAAAGCCCTATATAGACTAGTTATAAATAATAATAATAACCTAGCTTATACCTAGGGGGGGACTAGCTAGGAGGGGGGATAGTATTATAAGCTACGCCTAGGCTAAGCCTACCTAGGCTTCTACCTAGGTTTATTACTTTAAGGAGCTACCTAGGGCTTACCTAGGTATTCCCTATAGACTAGTAAAATCTCTATTAGAGAGGAAAACTTCCCCCTTTCCTCTTTAGCTTAAATAAATAGTATTATAGCGACCTCCTATTAAATAAACTCGGGTCTAACCCCTTATAAAAGTTAGTATATAGCTTAGCGTTATAAAGGTATATTTCGCAAGAGCAGATTCTAGGATCCTTAAGGAGCGAACTTTAGAATAAGTTAATATTAAAAACAGGGTACTCGTCCTTATATCTAGGGATATAACCTAGAGGGTATTCGTAGTAATAAGCAGGTTAAGTAACTAGGTTAACGTGCTCGGGATTATCTCCCTATTACTCTTAGTTATCCTCGTTATCCATACTAATAACTAAGTCTTCTTTATATAAATCTAAATCCTCGCTAGCTTTAATATACTAGATATAGTCGAAGTCGCCCTTATTTAATAAAGTATATACTTCCTCTTCTACTTACTCGCTACTAGTCCTCTTCATTATATATACTAAAGGATAACTAGGTAGTTAAGGATACTAAGCGCGTTAACCGGGCTATTCGCACTAGCGTTTAGGCCTTCGTTATTAGTAAAACCGGATTTCCTTATAAGTAGAGCTTAATAAGGGTTTAGTAGTAGTATTAGCAGCTTATTTTATAAGTCTTAATAGTAATAAGCTTAATATAGTCTCTTTTAGGTTTATATAATACGGGTAATAAGTAGTAGTAGTGTAGCCTACCTTTAAGGTCTCTTTTAGCGATAATTAGGTCGCTATAGTTCCTATATAGGTCGTCTTAATAAATAGTTAAACTAATACTCGCTAGGATCCTTTAGGAACTATTCGATACTAGCTAGGGACTATCTTCTATAAGCTCGCAATAAACCTATCGCAGTTTATATTACTAGTTAGCCGAGGGATATTAATAACTAGTTCTATATCTATCTTATTATAAGTAATAATTAATACCTTAGATTCGCTCTCTTTAATATCCTTATATAATCGAGTAACCTTAGTTATCTAGTATTAAATATTATATTAATTATATATATCGCATAGAGTATACCTCTCCTTAGTTAAATATGCTTTAGTAATTTTATATAGTAAATAAACACGTTCGAGTAGTAACCCTTTCTAATAATCTAATCTATAGTTAGGATCCTTAAGTTCCGCCTTCTTATTAAGTATTAGATTAGTATAGTACTAGTCTAAGGCATACCTTAATAAGGTTTAATATAGGTTAAGGGTAGCTATAGCTAGGTTCCTATTATCTAACTCGATATAGCTATTAATAATCTTAATAAAACGATATATATTTTAGTAGATAGTCCTTAAATTACTATTAATATATATATTATCGACTTAGTTATTATATAGAGGTAGATTAAATAACCTAATAATATTAGTCTTAAATTAAGGAGTGCTACGCCTAGGTTCTATAACTAGCGTGCTAGCTATTACCTATACTACCCCTTCTTTATTAATAGAGAGAAGGAATATAAGAAAGTTAAAGCTAACTAAGAACCTATTAGGGTTAGATAATAGTTTAATAGTATCTATTAGCTTAGCTAGTAATTAAGGGTATTAATCGCCTTAGCTATTACTACTACTATAGCTAGGGCTACCTCCTCTACTATTTTAGCCCAAGGGGTTGCTATTATTATCTCTATTACTAGGATCTCTAGGTAGCGTAGGTAATAATAATAGTAGAGGAGTATCCTCTATATATTAATATCCTAATTATATCTTTTACCTTTATTAAAGTCTAATAGACTAGCTTCTAGTTCCTAGGCGCCTATCTTATTATATTACTTACCCTAGCTATAAGTACTAGGGTAACTTTATAAGTTATTTAGCTTAGGCGTGAGAGGGCTACTTATTCCTTTTCTTTAGGTTAGGAATAAAGCACTTAATATATCTTTACTTTCTTTAAATAATATATAGAAGGTATTTAGGCTTAGCTCTAGTATTAATATAGTAGTTATATTCTTTAATATAGGTTTAAGAGGTAGGAGTTATATATTATTTATAAAACTTCGTCTAAACTTATAATATTCCTCTAGAGCTTATAAGAGTATTAAGAAAGCTTTAGGGATTATTATTATATTAAGTTTAGATATAGGTTTTAGGATATCTAGCCTATCTATAGCTTTAGCTCTTAGGGTCTTATAGCCTCCCCTCTCTTTATTCTCTTTAAAAAGGAGCGTTAGGTCTAGAGTCTAGCCTTATTTAGTCTCTATCTTAATATATTAATTATAATAAAGGAGATTAAGGCGATATTACTACCTAATAATATTAATAAATAGTTATAAGTTAGTTATCTATACTTATAGGACCTTACTTTAAATACGTTAAGTAGTCTTATATACGTCTCTCTATAATATTAACTTTTAAATATATCTATAGTAGTTCGCTAAATATTATTTAAAGTTCTTACGAGTAATAGCTATAATACTTATTTTTATAGCTAACTTAAGAAGAGTATACTTAGTCTAGGTAAGTAGTATATAGAACTTATTCGGGTATTACTTAAGCGCTACTATAAAGTTTATAATAGTTAAATAGTTAATAGGTTCTAGAAGGTCGGACTTAAGACCTTCTTTAACCTTATATCACGAATAGCGAATAGATAAAGGTTAACATACTTTAATTGCGCTATATTAAGTGGATTCTGCGTTAAAGAAGGGGAAAGTCTAACTATAGGCTAGCGCAGCCCTAGAAGGCTAAAGAGTCGCTTAGTAATTATATAACCCGCAAGTCACGTAACTACTAGTTATATAACCCGAAATTCAAGGAGGTCTAACCTAGCGCTATAATATTACCCCCCCTTTTACTAGTATTACTATCCGTAGTAACTAATCTATTACTATATAAGTATTCCTCTAGTAATATCCTCCTTATCTATGCTTACGCTAGGGCGCTATTATTATCCGTAGCAGCGGGGTCCTTATCTCGCGTAGTAGCTAAAAGCTAAGCTAAAAGGTATTTTAGTGGTCCTGCTACTATTAGGTTAGTAGTATAGAAGTCTTATAGCGCTATAGGGGCGTGCTTAAAACTCGTAGCATTATACTAAGTAGGATCGTAGTTATAGCCCTTCTAATTAGCGCGATATTATAACTATCTTTAGTATAACTAGCTAGTAGTTATATATATAACCTTATATTCTAGCTTATAATTAAACTTATTAGGGGGTAGCAGGGCTTTAGACTAGCCTAGAAGAGGATTACTAGCAGCCTTCTAGAGCTTACTTAGGTAGAATATAGGGTAGTAGTTATATTCCTTTAGCAGGTCTAGTATTTATATCCCCCCGGGTCCTATAGCCTTAATTAGCTATAGGCTATCCTATAGTATTAATAGCTTTAAAGAGTTTTCTTAGCGCTATACCTCTATTAATATATAAATAGAGTTACCTATAGCTAAGTCGTTAGGTTAGTAGTAGCAGTTTATAGCGCGGGTATAATATTACTAGGCTATAGCTATATTCCCTTTTATAATATCCTAAACGCTATAGAGGGTTTATACTAACTACTAGGCGTTACCCTAGTTAATCTTTTCCTTAGTTATTAAGAGCTTCTATATATATTAGTTCTAGTTAAAACTTATCTATAGTAGGTATCCTCGCTTGATTTTAAATAGTATAAGCCTTATAGTTTTATTTAGTAATATAGCTTAAGCGAAGTCTATAGTAAGGAGTATTTCGCTCTAGTTATCCTAGAATTAGTTTATCTATAGGTATAAGTATTAAGTTAGGTACTAGTTAAGAATTTCTATCTATCCGTTAGTTTTAGTATAACCCGCTATACTTAACTATATAGTTATACTATATATCTTATAGAGCTCGTTCTAGAAGTTAGAAGTAAACTAAGGGCCCCTATTAGATATAATTATAATAGGGAAACCTATATACTAGAAGATATAAGTATAGTATAGCTAGGTAAGGTCCCGCGCTATAATAGTCTTATAATAAGGGAGGGAGACTATCTTCTTTAAGAGGTAGTATACCACGACGAATATGTTATTATACTTATAGTAGTTAGGTAAGTAGGATATAAAATCTATTATAATATACTCCTAAGGGTAGTCTAGTATTAGTAGGGGTCTTAACTTACCTAGAGGCCTATCTCTCAGCTTCTAAGCTTAGTAGTAAGTATAGTAGTTATAAATATATTACTTAATATTAGTAGTTAGGCGGGGCTAGTAGTAGCGTTCCTTTAGAAGTCTAATAGTCTTATTCTAACCTAGGTATGCTATAAGCCTCTAAATACAAGCTTTATAGATTAACTTTATATATAGGTTTTCTTCCTCTAGTATTATAAGCTTCTTATCTATAGTTAGAAGCCCTTTCTATATTCTCTAGCGTTCTTTTCTAATAGCTATAAGTACTTTTAATAGCTTAAGCGATAATATATTAGGTTTATAGTTTAACTAAAGGATATATTTAACTAGGAGGTAACCTTTTAACTTATCCTCTAGCTCTAGAGTATTAAAAGCTATTATAAGGCGACTTAGAATAGATTTAAGTAGTTAGCGTAGTTTACTTACTACCTCTAGGGATAAGTAAGTAAGTAGTAATAATACCTAGGTATAGTTAGACTTATAGATAGCTTATTATATTTAGAGGTCTTCGTTCTTCTATAAGAGGGCGTTAGCTAGCATATTTTTATACCCTAGGTAGTACTAAATATAGAAGTTAAAACTAGCTAAGATACTTAACTAGTAGGCTTAGCGGATATTTAGGAGCTACTTAGTTATAAAGTAAAGTAGTAGTTAGTAGTTTATAATAACCTCGAAACGCTAGGTAGCTATAGAGAGTTTAGCCCTCTACTCTTCTAGCGCTAGAATAATTACTATTATCTCGCGGCTATAAATAGGGTAGTTTATCTCTATTAGTAATATCGTTTTTAAGAAATAGGCTATAGGGTGCTATAGGCTATTATTAGTTTATTATTAGAAGAGGGCAGTAGCGTAAACTAATTCGGAGGTATCTATTTTAACTTAGGTAGGTAGTTCGGGCTTCTAGTAGCATAGGATAGGGGCTAATATTAGGGCCTCTTTTAGTATTATAAATACTACTATATAGTTACTATTAAAGTTAAATCGGGCGCCTTTAGCTATAAGTTTAGTAAGTAGCCTAGCGATCTTCCTATAATTCGTAACGAATTAGTAGTAGAAGTTATAGAACCCTAAGAAGAACTAAACGCTGCGTACTATAGTTAGTAGCTACTAGTCTCTTACTATAGAAACCTTCTTAGGGTCGGGGCTAATCCCTTTAGTTATAATAATAAACCTAAGGTAGCGTATTATAGTTATACTAAATTCGCACTTGTTAATATTAGCCTAAAGCCCTGCTTAGTATAGCTAATTAAGGACCTTTTTAATATATTCTTCGTGCTAGAGGGGGTCCTCCGAGTAAACTAGGATATTATCTATATACGCCGTATAGAAGTCGTCTAGGTATTCTATAAGCATATTATTTATATATTATTAGTGCGTCGCTAGGCTATTATAAAGCCTAAAGGGTAGAACCTTATACTTATAGGAGCTATAGTAGGTATAGAACGTTATTAAGTCCTCTAAGTCGGGGTAAATATAGATTTAGTAAAACGCCTAGCGGATATTAATCTTTATAAATAACCTAGCTTAGCTAATTTAACTTAGCGTTTTATTAATTAAGAGTAGTAAGTACTAGTCCTTCTTAATAAATCTATTTAGCTTTTAAAAGTCGATATAAAACCTCAAGTATCTATTAGCTTTTTAAACGAATAATATTAGGGATATAAATAGAGCGTTACCTAGCGTTATAAAGCCCTTTTTTAGGTTCTTAAGGAGATATTATTAAGTAGCCTCGAGTTCTAGTAAGGATTACTTATATAGCAGGTAGAAGGTTAGCTACTCCTTTATACTAAGCTCTAGTTTAATCTAGTAGTTATAAGAGTAGTAAGGAGGTAAGGTATTACTAGCTATCTTACTAAAGTAGTCCCTCTAGCTCTAAAGATAGGGGGGGAGTCTCTTATTAACTAGTTATTAATTCTTAGCTTTATTAACCTCTAGTAGGCTAACGCCTCTTTCTTCTTCTTCTTACTCATTTTTAATTATTAGATTAAGCTTATATAATAATATAGAGCCTAATTCGATATTAGTACGTCTTAGGTTCCTCTTAAACCCTATAGTATTAATAAGCGCTATATTAAGATTCCTCCTTACTTACTAGGCCTCGAGGGTAAGGGGTTTAGGCTTCTAATGCTATATAAGCTAGGCCTAATCCGCAGTTAGTACTCCCTTTAATACTATATTTATCTTCTATAAGTTATTATTATATCCTAAGTCCCTAGGCGCGCTGCTTTGCTATAGAACTTTTATAGGGGCCTTTATCTTACTTATTATAGCTTTCTAGGCATTATATAGCTATTCCTTAGCTTTAAACGCAGCTTAGTAGCGTTTAGTATTAAGTTAATACTCTATATTAATTTTAGTAGGTTAGAGGAGGTCCTTAGTATCTTATATAATTATTTAGGGGAGGTCCCGGGCTATAAGGGTATTACTTAGCTAGTATAATCGCTAATAGCGCATATCTATACTAATATTATAATAATTAAACTATAAGTAGCTAAGGATAAGGTTATATCTCCCTATATTAAGTTAGAGGAGGGGTATTTATATTAATTCTTAGCGGTCTACTTATATATAGGTTATCTATACCTCGGTTATAGTATCTAATAGCTCTCTATTAAATCTAGTAGCTAGGATAGGGTACTATAGCTTATTATATTTAGTATAGTAAAAATCCCTTAATAAGGGGGTTATATAAGTATTTATAAAAGCATAGCTATTTACTCTAGTATTAAGAAGAGCCTTAAGGCGAATACTATATCTATTATAGACTAGGACTGACTCTTTCTCTAGTAGCTTACTACTAACTAGTTATTATAAGTTAATAGATACTATTATTAATTACTAATCTCTTTAGGTCTCCCCTAGTAGGGAGTCTATTTTTACTAGGGGCTCTAGTTTTCTACTAGCTCTAGGTTACTACTAGTAGCCTTAATAGGCTTAGTAATACTTATAGTAGCTCTAGCCCTCTTATAGGGGTAATCCTATAAGGTATAGCTAGTATTGCTATAGATAAAGCAGGCGCCCTAGTTATAGAGCTTCTTATATAAAGCCTTAGGGATACGGCCCTAGTTAGTATAGGCTTAAGCACGAGGGTTCCCTCTACCTAGAGGGTTTAGCGCGGGCTACTAGGGCGGGGCCTCGTATAGTAGTTTAGTTAGCTAAATAGGTATTAAGAGGTGCTATAATATAGGCTATAATATAGGCCTAGGTAATATAGTCCTAGACGTTAAGGGTACTATTTATATAATAAATAGAGCACTAGTTCTAGAGGGAGGTAAGTAGCTTCTTATAGAACTTCTAGCGCTACTAAGACTCTAGGAGCTTAGCTTTATAAGTAAGTTTAGTAAAAGTTACTCGCTTAACCTAAATATCCTTAAATCAGATAATAAGGGTATTAAGCTTTATCTAAGCCTTATTATACTAAACTAGGTTTATAAAGATACCCTTTAGCTCTTTAATAAGCTATTCTACTATAGTAATTTAAGGGGGGTTACTTAAGAGGAGAGGGGATAGAATATTATAAGTAGTTCCTCTAAGGTGCGAGAGTATATACTTAAAGCGTTAGGATTCGCTATAATACTCCCTATTATTAAGGTATATCTTAATATAAAAAAGCTAGGTATTAAACTTTAGGTACTTAAGATTAATACCCTTAGTACTTATAAAAATAGGGACTTCGGGTATCTTAGTAGGGTAGGTATTACTATAGCTAGTAGTTAATATAGGCAAGCTAGAGCGGACCTAACTCTCGAGGTATATTATTTAGTTAAGGATTACCTAAAACGTAGCGCTATAGTTACTAGAGGGAGGGCTTATAGGGGGGGGCGTAGTAGAAAGGGCTAGAACCAATAGGAACTAGAAAGATAATAAATAATATAGCTCTACTTATAAATAAGTAAGAATATTAAGAGTAGGCTTAAAAGATATATAGAATAATTCGTAGATCTAATTAAAAGAGATTATCTAAATTAGGCGTGGATTCGCTAAGAAAATACTAAAAAACGAGGTATAGGGTTATTAAAGTACTCCTAGTAATAATATCTATACTATCTTCTTATTTACTATGCTCCTCTTTTCTACGCTCTACTCTATAGTCTTCTTATAATAGGTCTATATACTAAGGGAGTCTTCTAAAAGTTATATAACTAAGTCTATCTTATTCTATTCTAATTATCCCCTTAAGACTTTTTATAATATTATAAAGGAGAGTTTTTAAAAAAATAAATAAAACTATTTTATAGAAATAGTAAATAAACTCTATTTATAGATCTAATTTATTAATAACGTCTTCTAGGTAGGCGATCTTATTATTAAGAAGGTCCCTTAGGTTTACCTATCTTCTACTATAAGTTATATCTTAATAATAGCCTTATTACCTCTTCCTCCTTATTATACTCCTTATCCTACTCTAATCCTTAGTATAGCTAAAACTACCCGCCCTATTATACTAGGCGTAAGAAGTTATAATAGTATACTCCCTTAAGCGCGTTCTACTTAATCTAATCTTATTAGTTAACTCTCTACTAGATATAGTCTATATAGCTATAATTACGCTTATTTAAAGGATTAGGCCTCTTAGGATATAATAGTATATCTATAAGTATAGTTCTTAGGTATTACTTAATAGTTATACTATAACTTAGTATCTATAAGACCTATAACTAAAGCTAATATCTAAGGTATTTAAGCTTATTATTTAGTATTTTAAATAAAGCAAACCTAGATAATACTAATAATTTATAAATAGGTTAAGGAATATCCGCTACAAGAGATAGTATAATATTATTATTATTTCTAAAGTCTACTATATTATTATCTATAAGTAAAGGAGTAGGAGGGTATAAAAGGAAGAAAGGTACTTTCTTAAAGTCTTCTTAGCTTAATAGGGTATCTTATAGAGCTATACTACTATTAATAATTAAGTTATAGAACTCTATAGTAATTATAGATATATATTAAATAACTAAGGGGATATTAAAGTTAGAGAATAATACGCTATTACTTAAGGTTATATTACTAAAGCGTAGAGATAGTAATCCTTCTTAAATTAGAGCTCTAGCCTATTTAATATATTAGAAGCTATTTATAAATCTATCCCTCTACTAAACTAAATTAACTATATAGGTATTAAATAATAGGAGCTTTTAGAGTTATAGAGGGGCTCCTATCTTATAATACTATATATTAAGGTCTTATATAGCCTTAACGAAGCGCTAATTACTATTCCAGTCCTATATAAAGTTATAATAAAAGTAGTAGCTAGTTAACTAGTTTATATAAATCGCAACCTAGTAATAATTACTATAGTTTAATAGAAAGAAGGCCCTAGTAGTATCCTAGAGATTCTTTACCTCTACTCTTTTAAGCTCTATAAAAGCCTTATTAATTTCTTTCCTAGGTTACTAGGCTAGCTCGTGGATTAGGGTATAGATATTATAAGGGTAGCCCTTAATTATAAATATAAAAAGGGCTATAACCTCTAAATTATCTAACTCCTCTTATCTTATTAGCTTCCCTTATATAATATAAAGGTTTAATAAATATTCTACCTAGGCTAAAGTTATAATAAATAACCCTCTTCTATACTAGGTTATTAAGTAATTCGCAGATTCTTAGTTCTATTATATATACTATAGGACTACTAGTATAAGCTCGTCTTTATTTAGTATAGGGTTCCCTTTAGGTCTTATAATATTAAATCCTACTAAGGTATTAATAGGGCTAAATATAATATCTCTTAGGGTAGTAGGGGCTAAGTAGGGTAATATAAATAGTTTTATAAACCTAGGGTGGTTAAGATACTTTATAAAGTTAGCTAGTTATTATAAGTTATAATCCCTCTTCTACTTTTTATAGTTATTCCTTCTTTTTATATTCTAGATATTTAATTCCTTTAATAATCCTTCCTCTCTATCTAACTCTTCTAAATTAGTAGGAACTATTAGATTAGTTTATAAATTAGTATTTATAAGTATTAGTAGGTTAATTTCTATCCTATCTAGAGAGGAAACCTCTAGGTTTATAGATTAAGGGGTATACTTAGCTATTTAATATTTAATATCTTCTTAAGCTATCCTTTTCTTAATATCTTTATCTCTTAATTTAAAGTATTAATTACGCGGAATTCTATTTACTCTTAGTTAGGTCTAGTATCCTTTAGGAGGTATTCTATTAGTAAAAGCCTTTAATAAATAATTAATCTAAGCTTAATACCTTATTTTAATAGGCTACTTTAGAGGTACTAGGCTACTAATCTATATAAAGGACCTAAGCTAATTAATAAAATAGAGACTAGAGGCCTATAGTAGAGGGTCTATATATTAAGGTTCTACTAGGTATAGTTATCTTATTAAAGCTTCCTTAGCTTTATATCTTAGTAGAAAGCTCCTAGTAATAAATATTAGAGTTTATAGTTATCCTTTAGCTCCTCTCCTTAACTACTAATTATTATAAAACTAGTTTCTCCTATCTTATAAGTTAATTAATAGACTTATAATAACTACTTTAATAGACTTAGGTACTTATAGATAAATAAGGAGTATATTAGGGGACTTAGCTTTAATTTAGGTAAGTATAATATCCCTTATATCTCTATCTTTAAAATTATCTTCTATACCTCTAACTATCTTATAGTAAAGCAGTTAGCGAGGCTTAGTAAGCCTTATAATATAGCGGGTAACTACTAAGATATCCTTAGTATATATCGGAGTTACTATTTTAAGTATACTAATAGTATTAAATATACTAGCTATAACTTATTATAAGTATAAGGGGCGAATTATTTCCTCTACTACTTCTAAGGTCTTATTCTAATATTTAATAAGGATATACTTTAATACTACGTTAAAAGGGTCTATCTAACTAGGGATATTATCTATCCTAAGCAGAGGGTATATATTATATTTAATTAGCTAAGGCTAGTAACTAAGCTTATTAGGAGGTCTAAAGCCTAGGATATCTCTATTATTTT
>JAVHLU010002158.1:0-20943 GCA_036785755.1 Colletotrichum ledebouriae
TACTATTATATTAATTCTAAATAAAATAACCTAGCTACCCTCTTACTTTCTTAACTCTTCCCTATATATAATATAATAACTATATATATACCTAACTTTAGTTCTAATAATAACCTTATTACGCGCGTATATATATACTTATATTATATAACGATCTTAAAGCTATTATAATATACTAATATATTTATAAATACCTCTTAAAAAGAAGACTAGCTAGGCTATAGCCCTTAAGAAGGCGCGCGCTACTAAAAGTAAGAATAACGCTAGGGGTAGAGGGGCGCGCTATCCTCCCCTAGAGAGTAATAATAAGGTTATATATATATTATTCCTTCTTATTATTAATATATAATATATTTATATATTATATAGTAAGTAAAAAGAAGTAGAAGCGACTTATAGAAAGTAGCTCTAAGAGTAAGGGTTTATAGCTTAAGAAGCCCTAGGGTTACTCTCCTAAGTAATTTAAGAGAATAGCTCCTAGTAAGTTATAATCCCTTTATTATTATTATTATATATTAGAATATTACTAACCTTATTATTATTATAATCCCTAAGGAGATAGATAAGGAGGAGGGTATTAATAAGAGTAGTTTAGAGCCCTCTCCTAGCCCTCCTTCCCCTAGTAGAGGTATAGAAATAGAGTAAGTACCCCTATTTAATAAGCGCTATTTTTAATATATTTTAAACGAGCTCTTAGGCTTATTAGATAGAATATACTCGCTTAGTATAGTAAGTAAGTATAACTATTATTATAAGGGTAAGGTACTTTATTAATAAATAAGCGCCCTTATTACTATTATAGCCTATTAATATACTAAAGCTAAGACTTTAGATAACCTAGTAATTAGAAAGATAAGGTTCTATATATACTTTATTTCTATAACTATCTTCTAATATAACCTATAGACCCTCGCTTATTAGAGAGCTACGCTCTATAAGGCTATTACTACCTAGAAGGAGGAGATTATAATAGTAAAGAAGGGTAGTAATAATAAGGGTTTAAGTAGGGCTCCTAAGGTAATAAGTAGTTCTAGTATATATAGTATTATCGCTCTATCTCCCGCCCTAGTTCTATTTAGAACTCTAGCGGTTAGTATAGGCATACTTAAACCTTATCTACCTACTAATAATATAGCTATTATAATATACTATATAGTTAATAGTCTTATTAGTATATATTTATTAGAGGTATTACTACCCTTATATAATATTCTAATAGATTAGTATAAGTAAATCCTCTAAGGTTAGGTAGTAGAAAATTAGTATTTTAGGTTAGCCCTTTAGGGTAGATTATATTTCTTTTACTTCTATAAGAGCGACTTTAAGCTTTCTAGCTAGTAAGCTATAAATTAATTAAAGATTAAGCGCTACTAGCCCTATTATACTTATTTAGAGTATCCCTTATTTATTATAATTATTCTATATATATCTTTTAGATTAAGGAGCGAATAGAACTATTTAAATTTCTTATAGTTAAGAACCTTTATAAGACTATTAGCTAGTATATTATTTATTAGTATATATATTATACTAAATAATTCTCTAGCGTATTCTTATTTTAGCTATATATTCTAAATATTAATATACTATAGCTTAATTAAGATCTATTCCTTTTTACCTACTATAAGACGAATTATTTATTAGTTATTATAGTAAATCTTCTAGATATTACTAAGTTTAAGAGCGATATCCCTAAATAGCTTCTAATAAGCGAATATCTCCTTAGTAATATATTTAAGGCTTAGAAGCTCTACTTCTATTATTAATATTATAACTATAGCTTATTAAGTAGCTTTCTACTAGATTAGTCCTCTAAAGAGCGAGATTATATACCCTTAAGATAACCTCTATATCTCCTTATTATCTATAAATAAAGTATTACTTATAATTAGTAGTACTTATCTACCCCCTAAGTTACTAAAGCGTATTATAAGGTAATAAGTATAATATAGGTATTATATAACCTAGTTAGTAGTAGTATAGTAATAAGGAGTAGGGTTCGTTAGGAATCTTAAGAGTAGGGAATATATAAAAGTAACGTTAAGTTAAATTATAATAGTAATATAGAGTATAGAGCTAATCTTCTCTTAGAAGCTCTTTACTTCTAATAGTATTACTATTATTTTACTCTTTAGGAGTAGTAGGTTTAAAGAGGGGGTTATTAGCGCTCTTAAGTTAAGTAAATTAAACTTTTTTATAACCTACTTAATATATTAGTTATAAGAAAGATATATCTTTTATATAGCTTAGTTATAAATAACTCTAATTCTAAGATAGTACTTAACTAGGCTTTAGTTTTTAATTTATATACTTCCTTTAGGCTAGTAATTACTCTTTATACTACTTCTTTATAATTCCTATAAAATAAGATAAGGAAGTTATCTATATAAAAGATAATAAGGACCTTCTTCTTAGGTAACTAGAAGAGATATAGGTCTTCGCTTATATGTATAAAGCTTAAGCGCTAAAGGGTTAAGGAGAACTCCTTATATTGGAATAGTAGCACGTCCCGTAGCCTATAGAGCGCGTAGCGTAGTTTAATATACTTTCTAGGCTACTTAAAGCTATCTAGTAACTTATAAATAATTAGGTTTTTATTTAAGTCCTAGGAGGCGTTGAGGAATATATTAATAACGTTAAATTACTTAACTTCGAGGTTAAATTATATAGTAATTACTATTACTACCCTAAAAGTATAAGTAGTAAGGGTTACTATATAAGTCTATTTAAGGGGCGACTTCTCTTACTAATCGCCTTAAATATAGATCCTTACTTTATACTAATCGAGGATATTATCCTTATTAAATTTATAGGTAAATACCTACTTTAAAGGGATTAGTCTCTTTATTATTATCTATTAATTAATAACACGCTATATATCTATCTATTATAATTTACTTATCTTAACCTTAGTTACTTTTTTAAAGCGAGTTTAGAGCGCCTATAGGAGGATTAAAAGTTCCTTTTATAAGTAAGGTAGCTTAGTAAGGTTATTAGTAGTAAGACGTTAATAAATTATTATAGTTATATAAGTAGGCTTCGTGCTATAAATAGTAGTATAAACGTAGCTATAGAGCGTATAGTACCCTATATTAGCTTCTAAAAAGGCCTTCTACTAATTAGATATAAAAGTCTTAAAGAAGCTAGATACCTACCCCTGCTTTATATAGTATTAGAGTGAAAACTAGTAACTAGAGTAGGATTTACTTTCTACTATTCCTAGTTATAAGTTATTAAGTAGTAGATTATATAGTTTTTAGCTTTAATAAGCTTAGCTATAGCCCTCCTAGTTATATACCTAGTTAGACCTCTATTTAGTATTAGCCCTCTCCTCTCTATTCTAATATAGCTATATTAGTAGATTTATGGGCCTCCTATCTAAAGGTTTATTCTTATTACTCTTACTAACTTTAAAAATATATTATAAAATAAGGAGTAATTTAATTATAATATAATCCTTAATCTATTCCCCTTTAGAATTAACTTCTCTAATAGCTTTATATATATAGTTTATTTCTAATATATATACTATACCTACTACTCTATCTATTAGAGCTAGGCTTTTATCTAGCTCTAGTATAAGATTAGGGGATAATAGCTACCCCCCCTTCTAACTTACTTATCCCTTTAGAAGTTTTAGGATTCTTCTATTTAGAGACTTAGTTATAAGAACGAGGGTTAGTATAAGTAACTATCTAGTTATAAGTATTAATATAGCTTTATCCTTATTTATAATACTTAGGATCTAAAGTTTAAAGTAAACCTATAATATAAGCTCTTTAATCTCTTTTACTATCTTATAGATAATATCTTCTAAGATAGCCTCTTTTACTTTATCTATTATATAAAGAGTCTATTTATTAAATATTATATTCTATATAATAATAACTATTTATAATATAAGGATCTAGACCCTATATAAGTTATAGGCGTTTAGAATATATCCTACTAGGTATCTAATATATCCCTATAGTATTACCTTAAAGTCTCCCTTATTAATTCCTCTCTCTCGTTCCCTCTTAAGGGGGCATATATAGTAGCTATAGGCGTATATATATCCCTAGTAAGAGCGAAGGTTATAAGTTAGGGTCGCCTTATTATTAGGTTACTACTAGCGAAAGTACTAGTAGAATTACTCCTCTTTAATCTATAGTAGCGAATACTAGTTATAGCGCTTAAGTAAGCTTATATTATAAAGCGTTATTACTACTAGCACTATCTTAGCCTATAGTTTTACAAGTAAGCTAGTTATAGTAAGTATCTTAATTATTCGAGTTATAACTTCCTAACTAGCTTATTCCCCTCTACTATTTAGTTCCTTTATATATAGAGGGGTTGTTTTAACCTCTATTCCTTCTATATAGGTCTAATCCTTATATCTTATATAGCTTATAAGTAAAATTACTAACCTCTTAATATCTTATTTAATCTTATAAATAGAAAGTCCCTTTTATTAAGATACCTATTACTTAAAGGTATATAGAGTAAGTATAACGCTATTATAGGTTTTATTAATATATAGGAATATAAAGAGCTAACTAGTATATTTATCCTTAATAATAAGGAGCTACTAGTTCTAGTTAAAGCTTTTAGGGTAGTTAAATAGATCCTATACGATCCTATAGTAAGGGCGTATTACTTTACCTTCTAATATTTATCTTAAGACTACCTATTTAGTATATATAATTATATAGTATTAGCACTATAGGTATATTAGGCCTTTAATCCTTACCCCCTGAGTAGTATATACTAGCTACTCTAGAGCCTTAGGGCTAAGGTAGCTACTTTAGAAGTACTAAAGTATTATATTATCGCTCTAGTCTAGTAGTAGTATAAAAGAGGTATACTTATATATTATAAGCACGTAGTTTATATTATTAATAATAATATTAATACTTTAGGGGATCTACTTAAGAATAGAGTATAAGGAACGAGGCTTATATTTAAAGAAAGCGAGGTTCGCCTTCCTAATAAGTTTATTAACTATAATATTATTTTTATAGGTTCTAAAGTAAAGTATATAGTTATACCCTAAGTATTTAATACCTATCTTCTAAAGTAGTACTTTAGAGATAATATTAATATAAAAGTTCTCTATATATTCTATATTATAAAATATAAGGTTCTCTATATTTATACCTTTTAAGCTATTAAGAGTATTCTTAATAATTTATATACTTTTTATAGAAATTAGGTATAAAGCTATTCTAGAATTAACTTACTCTTTATTATAATACCTAATTAAGGAGGAGATAAGTAGGGACTTATTATTTATAAGGTATATCCCTCTATAGTTATCTAGGACTATAGACTTATATAATATATAAAGTCTTAAGTAGGGGGTTATAAAGATACTTAGGTACTCTTTATTTAACTTAACTATATTATCCTTAACCTCGTTTAAAAGGGCTATTTTAAAACTAACTATTATTATATTAGTAAGGTAGCTAGGGGCTATATTAGATTTCTTAGATAAACCCTTATTTACCCTCTTATTATTTTAGTAATTCTTATCTTTATAAGGTATAGCATATAGCTAGCCCTTATAAGTAAGTTTAATATAAAGATTAGTAAAGTATAGGTTATTATTTAACTAGTTATAGATCTAAGCTACTTATAAATTTATTACTAATATATAAGGGCCCTTCTAATAATATCTAGTTAAAGCGGCTTCTAAGTAGTTATAATTAATACTTAGCTATTAATAGCTTAACCTATATAGGTACTATTTACTGCTAGATAAGTTGCTAGTTATAGGAATACTTAATAAGATAGCCTTATTTATATAACTAGCTAGTATTATAAAGACCCTAGCGCTTTATTCTTATAACCTCGAGTAGAGTATATCCTTATATAAGAGGTCCTTAGATATATTAGTATATTAGCTTATATTAGAAACTAGGGTCCCTACTTGCTCTTATTTAAAGATATTTATAATCTCTATATTAGCTTAAATAGATATAAAGTAATAACTTATTATTTTAAAAAAAGTTTTTAAAATAAGAGTATTACTTATTTTAAGAAGCTTAAGCTCAGTAGTATAGAGGTAGACGCCCCTAAAGTCCTTAATCTAGGCGTTAGAATTAATACTTCTATTTGCTTTCTCTAGGACTTAGATATACTCCTTTTAAATAATAATAAAAATACTAGCCTTACTTAGAGTATAGCGATATTTAAGATTAATAATAAGGCTATAAAGGGTTATATCCCCTTTAATAAGAAGTTTTATATCTATAAGTATAATAATATTATAAGTAATAGTCTTTATAACTAAATAGTTAATCTATTTAAACTCTTAGTCCTTATAGGTTTATTTAGACTCTTATATAGTAAGTAAATAAAAATACTCTAAGTATTCTTCCTATATACTTATAGTATTCTTATTAATTATAACTAGAGTAGCTAGAAGCTAAAACTGTTATAATTTATTTATTATCTATATCTTAGTAATAGACTTAGGAGTAATCCTAGAAGTAATATTAATAATAACCTCTTCTAGAGCCTCTTAGTTAAGTAGAGCGATATATTAATTATAAGTATTCTTCTCCTATAGTTATTAGGTAGTAATATCCTAGTTTTACTTAGTAATATATATATTAAGAGTTAGGGTTTCTAATAAGGTCTTACCTAGGTATAAGGATCTATTAGGGTTATCTAAGTTAATATATTTCTAGACTCTAGTAGCTTAGGCTTTAGCTTAGATTATTATATACTAAGTAGTAAAATCCCTATATATAATTAAGTAATATAATATTATTATAGTAATAGTAGGAGATATTATAGTTAAGGTTATTTAGAAATAGAGAGTTTATAATAATAGAAGATAGTATATAATAAGGAGGAAAGAAGGAATAGGAGAGAGGAAGTTTTAATAAGTACTTTTAGTAGTAAAGGCTTGTTTTAGAATAATAGTTGAGGGTCTAGTTAGAGCTAGGCTTATAACTATGGCGAATAGGATGAGCCGCAAAAGTGGAACCACAATTGCGATAGTGCAATTGCGGCTTATATACGCATCACGACAAGACGTCTGCTACGAAGGTCACCGATACGTTGGTGGCAGAGATGATGAAGATCACTCCTCCGTAGGCTATCTAAGAGCAGGAGATGCAACATTGCCAGATATAGACGCATTACTTGGCACTGAGTGGTAGCACAACTAAATATGGCGTTCAATCTCAAGAGACCTTTTGGGGTTGATGAGAGTCTGCTAGGCCGTGAATTACGGTTGGAGGCTTGATCCGCTGACATGAGTCGGTCTCATTCCGAATATAGGACGGGCCACCATTATCTCAACTTTTCATAAAGGTTCATTCGAAGTGATTTTGACGATCTCCTCGTGATTTCATTTTTTATGGCTTTCGCACCAACCATAGGTCGAACCAATCAATCATAGCGCGAAGGCTCTGTTCCTTGCACCAGCCTGTATTTCTTTAGTCAAAAGCACGTTTGCGTTGCCAAAACTAGACTTACGTTGATACGGATCAGCAGGATCCCCTTTCACGGCAAAGCCATGACCAACGCCATAAAATAACTGAACGTGATAGGCTTTCTGTTCTCGCTGGAGAACATCAATAGCCTTTCTCCGACTCTCCGTGTTGAAGGCCTGGTCATTCTCCGCACATGATAGTAACAGTGGTTCTGGTGAGCGGGACTCTCTTAGCATTCTGCTGGATTGACGTGATCTTCTCAGCGACTCACTCTTCAGGTTGGAGAAATGCTCCTCCTTCAACGCAGTCGGGTGGGCAAACGCCCCGGCCGATACTACAGGCTCGCCATTTCCGGCGGCTCCGGCAAGCAAGTCACACACAAACGGTGCTCCGAAGCAGTACCCGGTGCAGGCTAATTGAGTCTCTGTACCTGGAACCGGGCCGCTGAACCTATCACGGACAGCAATAGTCCACTTGGGCACGTTTTCAACCGCAAAAGTCCAATGCTTGGTGCGCCAGGCGGCGTGATCAAAACCAGGCGGCAGCGGGTCAGACTTGTTGGTGCGGTACTTGGAGATTGGATCCTGCGGGCAATTTCTTAGCAATGTAATTGTGATACGGAGGATTCTACCCACCCCTCGGAAGTAATCCATACCAAGCGCCGTATATCCAGCCGAGGCGAAGCCGTCCATCAGCAGCTTGGCGTTCACGGAGAGGCCCCACACATCCGGGAAGTAGAGCACGACATGGCCATTGGGTGAGGATCCCACGTCGGCCGGCCGGACAACGTAGGTTGGTATTTCGATAATGTCTTCGACTTTGCCAGCGGGGTTGCCGTTATGGATGGTGCCCGTGAAGCAGCATGGTCCAGGAGGCTTAGCAAGGTATTCTGGATTGTTGGACTTTGCCTGGGCCATCGTAATATTAAGATTGAAGCGTAGATATACAACGTAGTTAGAAAATTTGTTGGGGCTCCTATGGATCTCGAGGAGGTATTGAGGTGGTCGAGTCAGCGGGAGCGGGCACATCAACGGTGACGCCGTGTCGGCACCGACGTTCGTGCGGGGTTTCGAAGAGGCGCAATTGACGACACACGGACGAGGAGTTGCATTCCGGAAACCTGTAGTGTAAGAGCTCGAACTGTGCCCAAACCTGGCTAGAAACCTTTCTTCCTTCCTTCTTCATAGATAAATATCACCACACTAACTTGAGCCTAAACACCCCCGATCTCTAGTTAATTAATGCCCAGACTGTATTAGATAATATCTGTTCCTCATCAGCTCGCCTGCTACTTTGCCAACTCGATCAAAAACCTTCCTTCAACTTTGGATTTCCGAAGAGACAAGACTCTTCTTTGTGATTTTGCTGTGTTCGAAGTCACGATAGAACCAGCGTAGCTCGTGGATAATTTCCAACATGGCGCAAACGAAAATAATGATGAGTTTGAAGGGGTCAATGAGAGCATGTGGAAATCCCTTTTCCGGGCTTTGAAACATGTCATAAAAAATGACTCCGCTTTGCATTGCATTCTAATGACCGATGCAATAATGTTACGGTTGGCAATGAGAACGTCGCATATTTCCTCGTGCATTCTCTCTTTTAGAGCAGCAGGTAATGGGAGAAGATAAATTTCTAACATCTCGTCCGTTTTGGATCCAGCTAGTTGCACTTTTCGGAGATGCAGAATTGCGTTCTCTCAGTTGTCATAGCTGATACCTTGCCTACAATCGGGACACTCAGCACCGAAAGCGAGAACGAATCGCAAGTCTGCTTGTCTTGTGAGTTCTCAAGAGACAACCCACTTTTGCCTAGATTCTTCTGATTCTCCAGAATCGAGGGCTGAGGCATCTGCGAGATCTTCGTTATCTTCTGCTGAGAAGCTCGCTGTGTGTCAGGCCCTAGTAGGGTTATGTATATCAGCTATGTCGTAATTTGGCATCCATGGATGGTTATTCTTTGTGAGCTAACCGTCATAATTCTGCACAGCACCCCCAAAGACTTTCGCTGTGAGCGCGCGGATGAGAACGCCGGTAGTACGAACGCTTCGTGTTAAGAAACGTCCAATAGGGCCACATTTATAGTTACTAAAGAGTTTGTTCTATTATAACGAGAGTAGCTATAACGTAGTTATTTATAACTATAGTTAGAGGAATAACCTCTAGAAAAAGGTCGCTCCGGAGCTAATATTAGTTATATACTACGCTAGGAATAGGTAATACTAAAGGTATTATTAATATACCCCCCTAGATATAGTAGTAGCTAGAAAAGCGCTTAACTATGTAATATCCCTTAAAATACCTAAATATAAAGTAATATATCTATAAATAACCTATTAATAAGCCTATTTATAAAAGAGATAATAAAGTAAAGTTATTTATATTAGGTATAGGCAAAGCGTAAATAGTCGTAGTTTTCTACTTTTATAACTATCGCTATTATTATTATAATACTCTTTATATACTAGGTCTTATTAATAGTAGTAGAATCTATTATCTCTTATTAGCTTAAGTAAGGTAGCTACTATTATATTAATTCTAAATAAAATAACCTAACCGCCCTCCTACCTTCTTAACTCTTCCCTATATATAATATAATAACTATATATATACCTAACTTTAGTTCTAATAATAACCTTATTACGCGCGCGCGCGTATAACTATATTATATAACGATCTTAAAGCTATTATAATATACTAATATATCTATAGATACCTCCTAAGAAGAAGACTAGCTAGGCTATAGCCCTTAAGAAGGCGCGCGCTACTAAAGGTAAGAATAAAGCTAGGGGTAGAGGGGCGCGCCCTCCTCCCCTAGAGAGTAATAGTAAGGTTATATATATATTATTCCTTCCTATTATTAATATATAGTATATTAATATATTATATAATAAGCAGAAGGAAGAAGTAGAAGCAACCTATAGAGGGTAGCTCTAAGGGTAAGGGTTTATAGCCTAAGAGGCCCTAGGGTTACCCTCCTAGGTAGTTTAAGAGGATAGCTCCTAGTAGGTTATAATCCCTTTAGTATTATAACTATATATTAGAACGTTACTAACCTCGTTATTATTATAATCCCTAAGGAGATAGATAAGGAGGAGGGTACTAATAAGGGTAGTTTAGAGCCCCCTCCTAGCCCTCCTCCCCCTAGTAGAGGTATAGAGGTAGAGTAAATACCCCTATTTAATAAGTACTACTTTTAGTATATTTTAAGTAAGCTCTTAGGCTTATTAGATAGAAGGTATTTACTTAATATAGCAGGTAAGTATAACTACTATTATAAGGGTAAGGTATCTTATTAATAGATAAGCACCCCTATTACTATTATAGCCTGCTAATATACTAAAGCTAAGACTTTAGATAACCTAGTAATTAGAAAGGTAAGGCTCTATATACGCTTCGTTTCTATAACTATCTTCTAATATAACTTATAAACCCTTGCTTATTAGAGAGCTATGCTCTATAAGGCTATTATTACCTAGAAAGAGGAGATCATAGTAGTAAAGAATAGTAGTAATAGTAAGGGTTTAAGCAGGGCTCCTGAGGTAATAAGTAGTTCTAGTATATATAGCGTCGTCGCTCTATCTCCCGCTCTAGTTCTATTTAGAACCCTAGTAGTTAATATAGGTATACCCGCACCTTATCTACCTACTAGTAACGCAGCTACTATAATATACTACGTAGTTAATAGTCTTATTAGTATATATTTACTAGAGGTATTACTACCCTTATATAATATCCTAATAGATTAGTATAAGTAAATCCTCTAAGGTTAGGTAGTAGAAAATCAGTATTTTAAAGTAGCCCTTTAGGGTATATTATATTCTTTTTATTCCTATAGGAGCGAATTTAAGCTCCCTAGCTAGTAAGCTATAAATTAATTAAAAATTAGACGCTACTAGCCCTCTTAAACCTATTTAGAGTAACCCTTATTTATTATAATTATTCTCTATATATCTTTTAGATTAAGGAGCGAATAGAACTATCTAAATTTCTTTTAGTTAAGAACCTCTATAAGACTATTAGCTAGTATATTTTTTATTAGTATATATAATATATTAAACGATCCCCTAGCGTGTTCTTATTATAGCTATATATTCTAAGTATTAATATGCTATAGCTTAGTTAAGATCTATTCCTTTTTACCTACTATAAGACGAATTATCTATTAGTTATTATAATAAATCTTCTAGATATCACTAAGTTAAAGAGCAATATCCCTAAATAGCTTCTAAAGAGTAATTATCTCCTTAGTAGTATATTTAAGGCTTAGAAGCTCTACTTCTATTATTAATATTATAACTATAGCTTATTAAGTAGCCTTCTACTAGATTAGTCCTCTAAAGAGCGAGATTATATACCCCTAAGATAACCTCTATATCTCCTTATTATTTATAATTAAAGCGTTAGTTATAATTAGTAATACCTATCTACCCCCTAAGTTATTAAAGCGTATTATAAGGTAATAAGTATAATATAGGTACTATATAACCTAGTTAGTAGTAGCATAGTAATAAGGAGTAAGGTTTATTAGGAATCTCGAGAGTAGGGAATATATAAAAGTAATATTAGGTTAGATTATAATAGTAATATAGAGTGTAGAGCTAATTCTCTCTTAGAAACTCTTTACTTCTAATAGTATTACTACTATTCTACTCTTTAGGAGTAATAGGTTTAAAAGTAGGGTTATTAGCGCTCTTAAGTTAAGTAAATCAAACTTCTTTATAACCCGCTTAATATATTAGTTATAAGAAAATTATATCTTTTATATAGCTTAGTTATAAATAACTCTAATTCTAAGATAGTACTTAACTAAGCTTTATTCTTTTACCTTATATACTTCCTTTAGGCTAGTAATTACCCTTTATATTACTTCTTTATAGTTCTTATAAAATAAGATAAGGAAGTCGTTTATATAGAAGATAACGAGGACCCTCTTCTTAGTTAACTAGAAGGGATATAGGTCTTTATTTATAAGTATAAGGCTTAGATACTAAAAGGTTAAGGAGAACTCCTTATACTAGAGTAGTAGTATATCTCTTAGCTTATAGAGCGCGTAGCGTAGTTTAATATACTTTCTAGGTTATTTAAAGCTATCTAATAACTTATAAATAATTAAGCCTTCGTTTAGGTCCTAAGAGGCGTTTAGGAACGCGTTAATAATATCGAATTATTTAACTTTAAGGTTGAATTATATAGTAATTACTATTACTACCCTAAAGGTATAAGTAGCGAGGGTTACTATATAAGTCTATTCGAGGGGCGACTTCTCTTATTAATCGCCTTGAATATAGATCCTTGCTTTATACTAGTTAAGGACGTTATCCTTATTAAATTTATAAGTAAATCCTTACTTTCAAGGGATTAGTCTCTTTATTATTATCTCTTAATTAATTACGCGCTATATATCTATTTATTATAATTTACCTATTTTAACCTTAGCTACTTCTTTAAAGTAAGTTCGGAGCGCTTATAGGAGGTTTAAAAGTTCTTTCTATAAGCGAGGTAGCTTAGTAAGGTTATTAGTAATAAGACGTTTATAGATTATTATAGTTATACGAGCAGGCTTCGCGCTATAAATAGTAGTATAAATATAGCTATAAAGCGTATAGTACCTTATATTAACTTCTAAAAAGGCTTTTTATTAATTAGATATAAAAGTCTTAAAGAAGCTAGATACCTGCTCCTGCTCTATATAGTATTAAAGTAAAAACTAATAACTAGAGCGGGATTTGCTTTTTATTATTCCTAGTTATAAGTTAATAAATAGTAGATTATATAGTTATTAGTTTTAATAAGTTTAGCTATAGCCCTCCTAGTTATATACTTAATTAGACCTATATTTAGTATTAGCCCTCTCCTCTCTATCTTAGTATAGCTATATTAATAGATTTAAGGGCTTCCTATCTAAAGGTTCGTTCTTATTATTCTTACTTACTTTAGAAACGTATTATAAAGTAGGGAGTAGTTTAATTATAATATAGTTCTTAATCTATTCCCCTTTAAAATTAACTTCTCTAATAGCTTTATATATATAATTTATTTCTAATATATATACTATACCTATTACTCTATTTATTAGAGCTAGGCTTTTATCTAGCTCTAGTATAGGATTAGGGGATAATAGCTACCCCCCTTTTAAACCTATATATCCTTTTAGAAGTTTTAGGATTCTTCTATTTAGAGACTTAGTTATAAGAACGAGGGTTAGTATAAGTAACTATCTAGTTATAAGTATTAATATAGCTTTATCCTTATTTATAATACCTAGGATCTGAAGTTTAAAGTTAACTTATAATATAAGCTTTTCGATCTCTTTTACTATTTTATAAATAATATCTTCTAGAATAGCCTCTTTTACCTTATCCTTTATATAGAAAGTCTATTTATTAAACGTTACGTTTTATATAATAATAACTATTTATAATATAGGGATCTAGACCCTATATAAGGTATAGGTATTTAGAATATATCCTACTAGGTATCTAATATATCCCTATAGCACTACCTTAAAGTCTCTCTTATTAAGTCCTCTCTCTCGTTCCCTCTTAAGGGGGTACGTATAGTAGCTATAAGTATATATATATCCCTAGTAAGAGTAGAGGTTATAGATTAGAGTTGCTCTATTATTAGGTTACTACTAGCAAAAGTACTAGTAGAACTAATCCTCTTTAATCTATAGTAGCGAATACTAGTTATAGCGCTTAAGTAAGCTTATATTATAAAGCGGTATTACTACTAGTACTATCTTAGCCTATAGTTTTATAAGTAAGCTAGCTATAGTAAGTATCTTAATTATTTAAGTTATTACTTCCTAACTAGCCTATTCCCCTCTATTATTTAGTTTCTTTATATATAGAGGGGTTGTTTTAACTTCTATTCCTTCTATATAGGTCTAATCCTTATACCTTATATAGCTTATAAGTAAAATTACTAACCTCTTAATATCTTATCTAAATTTATAAATAGAAAGTCCCTTCTATTAATATACCTATCGCTTAAAGGTATATAGAGCGAGTATAATACTACTATAGGTCTTATTAATATATAGAAATATAAAGAGTTAACTAGTATACTTATCCTTAATAATAAGGAGCTATTAGTTCTAGTTAAAGCCTTCGGGGTAGTTAAAGAGATCCTATGCGATTCTATAATAAGGGCGTATTACTTTATCTTCTAATATTTATCTTAAAATTACCTATTTAGTATATATAACTATATAGTATTAGTACTATAAGCGCGTTAGGCCTTTAATCCTTACCCCCCGAGTAGCGTATACTAGCTACTCTAGAGCCTTAGGGCTAAGGTACCTGCTTCTAAGGTACTAAAGTATTATATTATTACTCTAGTCTAGTAGTAATATAAAAGAGGTATACTTATACATTATAAGTATATAGTTTATATTATTAATAATAATATTAATACTTTAGGGAATCCGCTTAGGAATAGAGTACGAGGAACAAGGCTTATATTTAAGGAAGGTAAGGTTTACCTTCCTAATAAGTTTCTTAACTATAATACTATTCTTATAGGTTCTAAAGCAAAGTATATAGTTATACCCTAAGTACTAAATACCTATCTTCTAAGGTAGCGCTTTAGAAATAATATTAATATAAAAGTTCTCTATATATCCTATATTATAGAGCATAAGGTCCTCTATATTTATACTATTTAAGCTATTAAGAGCGTTCTTAATAATCTATATACCTTTTATAATAATTAGGTATAAAGCTATTCTAGAATTAACCTATTCTCTATTATAATACCTAATTAAGGAGGGGATAAGTAGGGACTTATTATTTATAAGGTATATCTCTCTATAGTTATCTAGGACTAAACCTATATAATATATAAGGTCCTAAGTAGGGGGTTATAAAGATACTTAGGTGCTCTTTATCTAAGTTAACTATATTATCCCTAATCTTATTTAAGAGGGCTATATAGAAAGTAACTACTACTATATTAATAGGGTAGCTTAAGGCTATATTAGATTTCTTAGATAAACCCTTATTACTCCCCTTATTATTTCAGTAGTTTTTACCCTTATAGGGTATAGCGCGTAGCTAGCCCTTATAAGTAAGTTCTATAAAAAGATTAGTAAAGCGTAGGTTATTATTTAACTAGTTATAGATCTAAGCTACTTATATATCTATTACTAATATATAAGGGCCCTTTTAGTAATATCTAGTTAAAGTAGCTTCTAAGTAGTTATAATTAATACTTAGCTATTAATAGCTTAACTTATATAGGTACTATTTACTACTAGATAAGTTACTAGTTATAGGAACGCTTAATAGGTTAGCCTTATTTATATAGCTAGCTAGTATTCTAAAGACCCTAGCGCTTTATCCTTATAACCTCGAGTAGAGTGCGTCTTTATATAAGAGGTCCTCGAATATATTAGTATATTAGCTTATATTAGAGACTAGTATCCCCGCTCGCTCCTATTTAAGGATATTTATAATCTCTATATTAGCCTAAGTAGGTATAAAGGAATAACTTACTATTTAAAGAAAAGTTTTTAAAGCGAGGGTATTACTTATCTTAGGAAGCTTAAGCTAGGTAGTATAGAAATAAACGCCCCTAAAGTCCTTAATTTAGGTATTAGGATTAATACTCCTATTTACCTTCTCTAGGACTTAGATATACTCCTTTTAAATAGTAGTAAGGGTACTAGCCTCGCTTAGAGCATAGTAATATTTAAGATTAATAATAAGGCTACGAAAGGTTATATCCCCTTTAGCGAGAAGTTCTATATATATAAGTCTAATAATATTATAAGTAATAGTCTCTATAACTAGATAGTTAATCCGTGTAAACTCTTAGTCCTTATAGGCTTACTTAAACTCTTATATAATAAGTAAATAAAAGTACTCTAGGTATTATTCCTATATACTTATAGTATTTCTATTAATTATAACTAGGGCGGCTAGAGGCTAAAGGGGTTATAATTCGTTCGTTATTTATATCCTAGTAATAGACTTAGGAGTAGTCCTACAAGTAGTATTAATAATAGCCTCTTCTAAAGCCTCTTAGTATAAGGAATAATAGCGGGTGCAGGGTGCAGAGCCAACGCTATTAGCAAAACATTAGCGAATTAGTAGTGAATATATATACCCTTAAGAAAACTCTATAAGCTAGAGACTTAGAAAGTTAAGTAAGAGTTTAATATAACTATATATACCTACGTTTTAGTATTCTAGCCTTTCCTAGTTTAGGCTTATAGCTATACTCTTATAACTCTTTTACTTCTACCTCGATTTAAGAAACTAATACTAGTTAGAATATCTAAAACAAACTAGTAATAGTATACTAATAAATTAGTAACGGAGTTCGATTATAACGAACTCTAGGCTAGGTATATATAATATAACTAATAGGGTCTTAGCTAACGTAATATTAGTTGCTTATTAAGCCCTAAAATATAAGGAATATAGCGTAAATACTATAGTAGGGGGATAGATAACCCTAGTAATAATATAATAGGAGAGATAACCCCGAGGGGGTAAGCCTAGTCCTAGATAGCGCTAGAGTAAGTAGACCTACCCTCACTTAATAAATAAATAGTAAGTAATAGCTAATAAGGCACCCTGCCTAAGACCCCCTAAGAAGCTAGCGTCTTAGGTATCCTTACCTAAGTAATAGGACTACTATAGAGATAGTAAGAGAGCCTTATAGAGCAGATATATCTATAATAGTAATAATATAAGGAATAAACTACTACCCTACTATAAGAACTCGCTAACCGCCTAGCGATAAGGTACTTATAGAGAGAATATAAAAAACCCCCTATATATAACTACTATACTATAGGTAAGGACTTTACTATAGACTAAGTTAGTAACTAGATCTAGGTAGTTAAAGATAGATACTAACTACGCGCTAGTAGTACGCTAGAGTAATAGATCTAATAAGCGCTTATAAAGATAAGTATATCCCTATAGACCTAGTAGTAATACTATAGGGCTAAGCTAGGAGGAGACCTAGCTTAGGCTAACCTTATAGCGTTAATTTACTAATAATATATTAACCTAGAGCTTTAAGAGCGGAGGTATTATAAAAAGCTAGATATAATAAAGTAGAAGGAGATATAATTACTAATATAATTCTTTACTAAATAGTTAGTAATATATTGAAACTTAGGCATAGTTTATATAAAAGATAGCAAGGCTAAGGCTTATATATTATACTTATAACTAGCCCCCTTTTTATATAGGGAGCTTAAATATTAGAAAGTTAAAATATAGAGACTAAGGGATATAGCTATAAAAGTAGAATATTTATAGAAGATAGATTACTAATAGGGTAGCAAGACCCTATAGAGTAAAAGTAAGAAGTAATATATAAGTAAAGAGTATATACTAAGGGTCCCCCCTATAGTAAGGGTAAGCTAAAGGGGGGGCTAGTAGAGCGTTAGCTATAGAACTACGCGAGGTTCCTAGAGCCTAATACCTTAATAACTAGTTAGTAGTATATTATAGGGATCTAATAGGAGCTAGCCTATATTTAGCCCTAATATATAACTTATAATATCTAACCCCTTAGTATACTTTAGCTATAAGAAGAAAGAGTATAGGAGGGTAGACTACCTAAATAAATAACGAAGTATAAATAAAACGCTAGTAGGATACTAAGCGTTTACTAAGAAGGTAAGGGTTAATATAATCTAATCTATAAAGGAGGTTAAGGAACTCGACCTATTAGAAAATAAATAGGCTAGGGGATTATACTAATAACCCCTATACCTATATTAAAACTAGATACCTTCTTAAGGGGAGATATTATAAAGGGATAGGTAATTAGTCTCTAGAACGTTACTAAATAAGAAGTAGTAGTAGATATAAATTCGTATTCCTAAGTTAATATTATTAGTAGTTAACTAGTAAAATCCCTATAACTATAACCCGTAGTAGCGCGCCCCTCTATATTAGAGGGGTTTAATAAGTCGTCTATAATAGGCTAGAATATATACTAGTTAACCTTTTTCCTTATTATCTTAAGGGGATAACTAAGGAAAATATAGCGACTTTTTGCTAGGGCTCCCTGCCCTAAAGGAGTAGGGGACCTCCTCCTATTATAAGACTCTATAGGAAGGGAGGGTATTATAATTAATACCTAGATAAATACCTAGGGATATAAGCGCCTTAGTATCGCTAAGCTATTAGTATTTATATAGGAGGTTATTAAGAATAGCTAGAGGGCCTATATTATATATATATCAGGGAATATTTCCCCCTATAAGCTACTAATAGAGGCCCTAGGCGAAGAGGACGCTTTAGAGGGTGAAGTAGAATTATTACTAGAGCTACTTAGTAAATAAGTAATATTTAATAAGTAGTTAGTAAAGGAATACCTAGCCCTAGAGGGCGCGGAATATACTATTAACTTAGTTAAAAAGGAGAAACCTCTATATAAGCCTATCTACCTACTAAATAGAGGAGCTCTATTAATATATTACTAATAACTAAGTAATAGGATAGATTTAACCCTTAATAAGCGAGGTAGGCGCCCCTATTCTCTTTATACCTAAGAAGGATAGATCCTTATACCTTTATATAAATTATTAAGGCTTTAATAAGGTAATACTAAAGAACTAATATCTACTCCCCCTTATTAATAAGCTATTAAATAAGCTTCGGGGAGCGAAATAGATCTTAAAGATTAACTTTTAAGATATATACTACTATATCTATATTAAGCTAGAAGACTACTAGAAAATAGCTTTTAGGACTTATTATAAGCACTTTAAATATACTATTATACTATTTAGACTTATAAATACCCTAGCAACGTTCTAGGTATATATTTACTAAGCGCTCGCTAAGCTACTAGATACCTATTATATTACTTATATAAATAATATTATAATCTACTCTAAGAGAAGAGAGTAATATATAAAGGACCTTTGCTAACTACTCTATAAGTTTTGCTAGTAGGCGCTATATACTAAGCTTAGTAAGTATAGGTTCTACTAATAATAAGTAGAGTTCCTAGGGTATATTATCACGCCTAATAGTATATTAATAGACTAAACCCGTATCTAAGCTATTACTAAATAGAAGCTACTTAAGATATATAAGGAGATTTAAGTCTTCCTAGGATTCTATAATTTCTACTATTAGTTTATTATAAGCTATTTAGGTATTATAGCCCCTATTATATCCCTACTAAAGGGTAGCGAGAATAGTAAGAAGGGAAGCGAATTTTACTAGCTAGAAGAGGCCTAATAAGCTTATAAATAGCTCTAAGCTACCTTTTACTTAGTAACTATTCTCTAATATTAGGACCTAACTTATAAAATAAGGGTTAAAATAGATAATTCTATAAAAGCTATATCTAGTATCCTATTATAATATATTAATAGCTAGTAGTAACTAGTTACTTACTATTTATAAAAGCTTAGTAATACTAAGTAGTATTAGGGAGTAGGCTAATAGGAGCTTCTCGCTATAGTTAAAAGCCTAGACTACTAGGCTTACTACCTTTAGGGTATATTAAAAAGGGTTATAATCCTAACGGATTACTAGGTACTAAAGGGAGTTACTAGTATATTAGCGCGGGACTTTTGGGGAAGGCTTACTAAATAGGTATATAAACTCTTAGTATTTAACTTTAACCTAGAGTCTAGGTTAGGGGTTATAAACCTAGTAAATAGGCTATCTAGGAGGTTAGATTATATAGAGGGGGAGGTAAAATATAATAATATACTCCTAACCCTAGTAAGGAAGCTAGGGTTCGTTAGTAACCTACTAGTAGACCTCTAGATAAGTATTACTACTTTATAAGGTAATATAGAGACCTTAAAAGTATTTACTAATATTATAAGGGCTAGTATAAAATAACGCCCCTTTTAGATAGATAGCTCTAGGGGTAGAGATACCTCGGTCTCTAGTTAGTATAGCGCTCTATAGCACGCTAATATTACTATAACTATAGTAGCTATAATAACCTAACGCTAAAGAGCAAGGGAAGATATAGAGAACGCTTAGCGAGAGTTTATTAAACTAGAGGACTTACTTAGAGCTAGGGTTATTATAGTATAGTAGTATATCCTATACTAAGTTATAAGGGAGCTTATAATAAGCGAAACGGCGTATAGTTAGTAACCCTCCGAAGTAATAGAAAGTCTTATCTATAGACTATAAGCTAACGATTTATACTACTAGACCTAATTAGAGAGGGTATACGGACTGGCTAGCGATTATAGGGGCTATATAATTAATAGCTATAGAACCTTATTTTATAAGGGAAGGTTAGAGATACCCTAGGAGAGGTCCCTAAGACTTAAAATCCTTCGCTAATACTATAATAATTACAGGGCAGGTTATATAGGGGTAAATAAGACTACTAAGCTAATCTCGAGGAAGTTCTACTAGCTAAACTTAGCTATAAATAGATATAATTATATTACGGGGTGCTATATATACTAAGGGATCTAGGTTCTAAGGTATAAGCCCTATAGAAAGTTATACCTACTACCCCTACTAGCGCACCCGTTTTAGGAAATTAGTATAGACTTTATT